>CAKNXH010080946.1:24894-48947 GCA_932178445.1 Andricus quercusramuli | reverse complement strand
TAGAAATAGGCCAGTCGGTGAAGAAAGTGATCGCAAAACTGGGAAAATAGGGTAATTATCACGAAAAAGGGGAAAAATGGGGGAAAGATTATACATTTACAGGGTGTCTACTCAAATCCTGGAAAAAAATTTCCTGATAATTCCAGGTTTCTTCCAGGTATAATTTTTTATGATATCGAGCCATTCAAATATTTCTTATTTATTCAAATAATCGACTCGGAACATGTATACAGTTTCGCGAGTTTATACAATAAATAATGTTTTTAAATGTATTTTCTATGTATATTCAATCAATATGTTAAACTTAGAAGGCTTTGAAAAATAATGCTACAAGACATTCTTACATATATCAGCACCATCAATTATTTAAATATTTGAATTATAGTATAAACAATGTTTGTTAAACATTATAAATAATTTCTTTAATTTGTCTCTCAAGTCTATAACTTTCAATAATAATTCAAACAAATTTTTATTTTATCTTCTTAGCTTCAAATTCGGTGAATATTTGTATAAAATTAATGTAGATGCTGTATTAAATTTAATTTAAACCACTTTGAAATCCTAACTTTTAAGTAAAAATATTGCATTTTCAATAATATGAATTGATTTTAACCAAGTAGTTGAATTTTCAAGCAAAAAATTTAATTTTTCATCAAAAGACGATTTTTTGACACAATATATGAATTCTCAACCAAGTAGTTGAATTTTCAATTTAAAAAGATCGATTTTTAAACAAAAACTTGAATCTTGAACAGAAAATATCAGTTTTCAACCAAAAATAGAAGTTGAATTTTCAGTTTAAAATTAATTTTCCACAAAAAAAAAGAATTTTCAACCAAAGTGATGAATTTTAGACTAAAATCATGGAATATTTAACTGGAATAGTTACATTTTCAGTTTGAAAAGAATTGAACAAAAAAATATACGAATTGAAAAAACATTAGTTACATTTCCAAATTTTTATTTTATCTTCTGATACTTCACATTCGATGCACATTCAGATAAAATGAATTTAGTTACTATATTAAATTCAGATTGAACCAAAAAAGAGGATTTTTCAAAAGACATCTGAATTATCAACAAATAGATCGTTTTCAACAAAAACAAAAAATTTTGATTAAATAGTTAAATTTTCAACAAAAAAATCGCTTGTGATTAAACAGTTGCACTTTCAACCAAAAAGTTGAACTTTCAATCAAAAGAGACGAATTTTCAACGAAATAGATTAATTTTGAATTGGATAGTGGATGAATTTTCTAACATAAAAAAGAAATTTTTAATCCAAAAGGATGAATTTTGTATCTAGAAAGGCAAATTCAGCAAAACAGTGCAATATTCGACAAAAAAGAGGAATTTTTAACCAAATTGTTGAATTTTCAACCAAATAGTCGATTTCTTTGGAAAAAGAATAAACTTGTAACCAAAGATAGTTGAATTTTCTTGATAACAGGAAAAAAAGGAATTATTCTTAAAAAAGGGGCGGGAATAGAAGGTGTATTAAGTCTTTGATTAAATTTGAAATAAATCGATTTTAAACGTTTTCGACTAAAAAATGTCCAACTGTCAAGTTTTGCAATTTGAAAAAACTAAAAGTTTGAATATGGATTCACGCATATTAAAAATTTCTCAATTTTTAAAACAGGCAGATTCACTTGAAGTAGCAGAATCTCTCGGACGAAAAATATATTGCTTTTTAGAGAAAATAAGACGATACGTATTTTTCCGATTTTCGAGAAAAAAATTCTACAAAATTAGGCGTATTTGAGTTCAAAATTGACAAAAAGGCCAATTTTCAACAATAAAAAAAAAATTTCATAAGAAAGATACCTTATGAGTTTATGTGTGTTAAATAAATTTTGTGGCCACAGGAGATTTTTATTCATAAATTCGAATTTTGTAATTCTTCTCGCAAACAACGACACATCCGAAAAATGTTAGGATCAAAGTTTTCAGGTCTAAAAAGTTCTTATCTGAAAATAATATATCTTGCTTTTTCGCGATATCTTGTCATATTTACGAGGAAAACTTCAAAATTACATTTTTTTAGAAAAAAATATCCTCCCGATAGCAAAATCTCAATCTCGATCTTATCCCACATGAAACCGATATATCTTCCTTATATAAGCAGAAACTGTAAAACAAAAATATAGAAAAAATAAAAAGGTGGGGTTTTCCAGAAAATATTTTTGATTTTATTTTTTCAAATCTTAAAAACTTGAACAAATATTTTCTGGAAAAGAACCACGTTTTTTATTATTTTCAATAGTTTTTTTTTAGTTTCTGCTTACATAAGGATTACATGGGTAATATTCACGAAACTGTACACTTTTGCAACTAAAATTATAAAATTTTCAATTGCATTTTTTTTGCGCAGTAAATATTTTTTTTACTTTGAAAGTACATTATTTACGAAAATAAGGCATGGTTTTTAGCACAAACTTGCAAATAAATTTATTATAGACACTTTTTCAAAAACTTCACATTACGGAGCTGACCACTGTATTATGGAGCTGACCATTTGTATGAATGGGTGTGTTTCCATTATAAATAGACTTTTCGATTTAAAAAATACTTAGGACTCTATTTTCTCTTCATATACTATACATTTATTTAGTATATTTTAATAATATAAAGTGCAAACAAAAAATTAAGCACATGAAAAGTAAAGTATATGTTATTATAAATACTGAGCATGAAAATCAAATTATCAGAGGTTGATGAATAATTAAAACTTCAAGTACATTTTTTTACATAAAATGTGGATGAGTAAACTTATTTTCTCCAATATTCGCTGATTCATAATTAAATACAAAAGTTATAGGTCTGTAGAAGTGACAGGTAAAGAAATGTTCAGTCTATTTAATAAATATAAAAATATAATTCATTCAAAATAAACTATACAAAACAGAATTTCAACATTTTGATGATTAAACTACACGTATTTTAACATTTAATGATAACTCTAGTAATTTATTTGGCCGCTCAAACACAAAAAACAACATTTTTTTCAAGATTATAATACTCTTAATTAGAGTTAATGAGCAATACGGTGATTTATTTAAAGGCCTTTATTTAACCTAAAAAATGATAAGTTCATTAAATAAAACTGAACTAAGTAATTGCAGAAAAGAGATAATAACTTGTTTCTAATCCTTTTTCATAAGAAGTTTTTTTGATCGAACTGCTGAGGCATCAATATTTGCAGATTTTTTTGGTCTTTTTTTATATTTGAGACTCTTGGATTGTACACTTTTTCCCTGAGTTGTAGGTTGATCATTTTTATCATCTGCTTTACTTTTTCTTGATTTGACACATATATTTTTGGATAAAGTGTAGTTTAATTGTCCTTTTGAAAAATGTTTGCAAACTTTACCAGCAATAAGGGTTACGTCCCATGGCAGCGTCAATCTTGGCGTAAAACGCAAAACGTCAAATCACTAGATAAATCAGCCAATGATATTCTCCTAGTAATCCACAGAAACACAGTAATTGGCTGTAATATCTGGTGATTTGCGGTTTTGCGTTTTCCGCCAAGTTTGACGCTGCCATGGGAGGCCACCCTAATACATTTTATTAGAAACCGTAATACTTTCATTATGGAGCTGACCATTATGAAGCTGACATTTATAACTAAACTTACATTTTTCGCTCGAATTTTTTAACTTCTCCTTTTTTTCCGCACACCGGCAGTTTGCGTCTAGACTGTAACTGTAAATAAACTCAAAACCACTGATAGACTTCATTTACTTTAAGCGATTTGTTGCATTTTGGAGCTGGCCGGTTTTTTTGTACGGACTGTTTTGTAAACAAACCATCACAGTTTTCGAATGATTTCGAGTAAGAAAAATTCCATCGAGCGTCGGTTAGATAGTTTGAGAGTGAGTCTTCGAAATAATGTCAGTAAATGGCGTTTAAATGTACCGCGAGATTTAAAAATCGTGAGAAAGTACGATAAACAAAATTATTTGAAATATGATGTGACAAAGTGCATCGCTTTATTTAGAAACTTTAACAGTAATTTATGTAACATTGTAGCGCACTTAAAAATCAACTATATACTTGGATTCAAATAATATAGATACTGGAAGGTAACATTAACTTATTGAAATACATTTTATGAATTTGCGCAAAATATTTTAATTTGGGACAATTACACTGAGAAAACGATTTTTTTGATTCAAACAAAAAGATTTGTTTGAATACATTTTTTTTATTCAACACATGTTCTTTATTTCAATTAACAAAACATTTATTTAATTTCAATGTATGGAAGATATTGAAACTCATTAAATGAAACAAATTATTTGTTTGATACGATTTGTTTCATTCAAATAAACAATTTCATTGAGTCAAACCAAAATTTTGCTTAAACGTCTTATACTTAAATTAAAGAACGTATTTATTTGATTTTAACAAATAATAGTTCTTCATTTATCGACGTTAGTTTCGGGGCGCTGCAGCGCGACTTAGCTTCAGGCATTCATTATGGTGGTGAATCGTTGCATGTATCAGCGTGTTTACTCGGAATGTGTAAGCGGTAAGAAAAAGCCTAAGCGAAGCCTCGAAAATTTAGAAGTTTCATTGGGCGAGCTGGATAAGGGTTGGCTTTCCACCAACTCCAGACCGTCGCCAGTTTTATTTTAATGTAACTTCAGACGTCTGTAAGAGAAATGGAAGTATTTGACAAATTTTTGTTGTTCCGAAAACTGCACGAAACTTGGGACCTAACAAGCGATTTGATCAAAAATTTTGAAGATAAGTTTATTTTTGTCCGAGGGGCTATTCACTGAAGAATTCTCAGGACGACCGGCGACTAACTTATCCGAAATCCTCAAGTCGTCCCTATAGTCGTCACCAGTCGTCAGTAGAAGTCTTGGTTAGTCTTTGGTAGTCTCTGAGCATTCTCCCGTAGTTCGTGGAAAGTCGGTGGAAGTCGGAAAATTGATCACGATCGAACTCGTACGAAAGCGTCTGCTCTGATCATGCGCAGTTCTGTTTCGTTCGCAGTATCGTTTGCACTATTTGTCTCGATATTTGAGGAGTTTACTTTCAAAAGGGTGTATATTAATCGTTGATCGTATCTTTAGGATGAGCCCTATTAACCTGTGTGTCAGTTTCCTCCAAAAAAAATTTCTATCCCATAATAAATGTGAGTTAAACTTTTGCTTTGCCATCAAAATTATAAAATTCAGCCTGTGGATAATGAGATAATAAGAATCCAATCTTCTGGTAATTTGGTACGTGGTCTAGGACCAAAATAATAAAATATAATTGTATCCTCAACCAAAACAGATGAATTCTTAACCAAAAAGTTGCATGTTTACCCCTCTTTTCACCTAAAAAGGATGAACTTTCTACCCAGAAGATTTATTTTCTACCAAAAAAGATGAATTTTTAACAAAATACATGCATTTTTTACCATAAAAGTTCAATTTTCAACCAATATTTTACATTTTTACATAGTTGCATTCCCAACGAAGAAAATCAATTCACAACCAACAAAAAATTAATTTTCAGCAAAATAGTTAAATTTAATTTAAAGAACAATTTTTAGAAATGAGTTGAACATTCTAACGAAGAGTTAAATTTTCAAAAAGGATGTTATTTTTTATGAATCTTCAACAACAAAAAATGAATTTTCAACAAAATAGTAGAATTTTTAATTCAAAGTTGAATTTTCGTATTGGGTTACATTAAGTCAGTTTAAATCTAAGTTGATCTTTAAATTATATCAATGTTCTCAAATGAAAAAAACTGTCTAGACCATTTAATTGAAAGTATTCTCATACTAGTATCAAATAAATAGTTTCAATTCATTATTTATTGTTCAATTGGCGGTTATATAAAATTATATTTCCGTCACGCAAAATGTAGCTAATTTATTTTTGGTTTAAAATCAAGATTTTAGATTGAGAATTGAACTTTCATGAATAAAAATTCGTGTATTTTATCAAAAATTCTTCTTTGGCAGAAAATTTATTTTTGTGGTTGAAAATTATTCTGTTTTGGTTGAAATATTACTTTTAACGACAACTATAACTATTTACATTTTTTAAATTCTACTTTTTTAGTCTAATTTAGTTGTTTTTTGTTTTATATTAAAATAATTTTTTGTTGTAATGTGAAATATTACATGTTTCGTTGGTAACTGCTTTTTTTGATAGGAAATTCGACTATCTGGTCGTAATTTGACTATTTAGTTGAAATTTTTTTTTTTTTTTTTTGTTAATTTTTTTTTA
Organism: Andricus quercusramuli; assembly: GCA_932178445.1. NCBI lineage: Eukaryota > Metazoa > Arthropoda > Insecta > Hymenoptera > Cynipidae > Andricus > Andricus quercusramuli. The sequence continues at coordinate 42,705 of CAKNXH010080946.1, read as the reverse complement.
TCTGATGATGTAGTTATTCTATTTTTGATTGGAAATTTTTCCTCTATAAGTTAAAAATTCAACTGTTTGGTTGAAAATGCATGTATTTTGTTGAAGATTCGTCTATTATAGACCAATTCAGTCGGCTGAAAATTCGTTTTCTTTTCGTTGAAAATTAGTTTTTTCAACTGTGAATTTAACAATTCAATTTTTGATTGAAAGTTTATCTCTTTTAGTTGAAAACTCAACTATTTTCTTGAAATTTCGTCTTCCATGATTGAAAATTACCTTTTTTGTTGAAAATTCGTCTATTTGGGTATAAAATTTATCTTCTTTGATGAAAATTCAATTATTTGGTTAAGGATTCAACTATTATGTTAAGAATTCATCTTTCTTCGTTGAGTTCAACTGATTGATCATTCGTTTTTACTTAGGTTGAAAATTAGTTTTTTTTTAACGGAAAATTAAACTTTCGTTTTTTGGTTAAAAACTGATCTTTTTTAGTTAAAAATTAAACTATTTGATTTTTCATGTAGTTTGCTGAAAACTCGTCTTCTGGTAAATAATTAATGTTTTTGCTTGAAAATTCATATTTTTAGGTTAAAAGTTCAGATATATTTGGTAAAAAAATCAACTATTTTGTTGAAAGTTCAATTACTTTTTTGCAAATTTAAATATTTTGAAATAAATACAATTTTTAATGCACATACGCATTTTTTTACTAACCCTACAATTTTAATTATTGTTTCCTTTTTTAAATTGAAATTAATATTCATGTGTGGTTAATGCAATTAGGTAAAACAATTTGATAATGTTATTAACTTCTGTGGTAATGCTGGGTAATAAATAATTAAATTAATAAATTAGAATGGTCTGTGGCTCGCGACCATTCGTGTCTTTCTTACTCCCACGTATTAATGCTACGAGAAAAGAAGACAGACGTGATGCCTGATATTGCCGACAATCCTCACGAGTAAGTCGCTCGACGTCTTTAGTCGTCTCTGGTCGTCACTACGGTCTTCGCTAGAGCAGTCGGGCAGTACTTGGTAGTTTGACTAACAGGGACTAACATGAATTCTCAGTGAATAGCCCCTCGTTTTTGTCTATATTGTTAACCCTATGAAAACGATTTAAGGTTTTATTAAATGAATAAATACAATATATACATGCAATATGAATAATAATACAGCACACATTCTCGAAATACCCGCTTTAACAAAACTTTTGTTATTGAAACAAGCAAATAATTTGATTGAAAGCAACCAATTCCTTTTTTGAATAAAATTGAACATTTATTTAGATCGAACAAAACTTGCAATTAATTTGATAGAAAAGAATGTTTAACTTAAACAAGAAGTTTCTTTCATTCAAACAAAAAATATATTAAAATCAAAAATATATGGTCAACCAAAAAATTTGTTTGAATCAAACATATGTATGTTTGACTGTATAACAAAGAAAGAATATGTTTGATTCAAACATAATATATTTGATTCAAACAGATCTTTTTCTCAGTGTAAGGAGCTGACATTTTGGATATTTTTTACGCAATATAGTGTAAATATTTATTGAAAGGTGCACTTATTTCGTGGTAAAAAATTGAATGAAGTTATTGCACGATAAAATATTACAAGTCTAAGACCTGGTTTGACTTTTTTCTATGCGTAATAGCCGATGCCGCAAAGGTGTACAGTTTCGTGAATATTACCCATATAAGGATATCCCATGAGCTTCATGTGGGCTAAGCCATTGTTGAGGCTGAGAGATTTTTTTTGTTTAAAATAGAATTTTGGCATTTTTCTCGTAAACGATGCAAGATATCGCAAAAAAGTGCGAGGTATTTTTAATAGGATTTTAGTGCAAAAAAATCCACTGGTCACAAAAATCATTTATCCCGCATAAAACTAACAATTTCATTTTCTTGAAAGTTCAAATTTTTTTTAATTGGCGCAAATCATGAGAGTGGTTTTTTTCTTGTTGCAAAAATCAAATTTTAATATTTCTATCAAAACCGCCGCCATTCGTTAATTTTCAACCTTTTTCAAAAATTTCCGGCGGATTTCGAAAGAAGATCAACTCTATCAGACACAGGAAGAAAGAGATAAATATCTCAAGTAGCTCAAAAGTTATAGAGGTTTATGAACAAATCGTTTTTTTTTTTTAATTATAAAAGTTTAATTGTGATTAAAATTGAAACTAAGTATAGCGAACTGCGGAATAAGCGAAAAATTCCTTAATAATAGTCTGCGCAAAAAAGTTGCAAAAAGACGGATTTTTTTTTCAATCTATGAAAGTCGAAGAATTGGCATGAAAAAATTTTGATTATCGATATGATGAAACATTCTTTTCATCATACCTCCAATCGAAAATTCGACTTTCGATGCCTGTGGAAAATCACATTTTCAACCCTAGGAAGGAAAGTGACATATCAATCCGCATCGATTTCGCGAGTGAAAAGTTAGCTGACCCTCGTCACGTAATATACTATTTCATTCCGATGTTAATCCTTCAATATGGACGTGCGGTCACACAGACCGCACTATTCTTCAGACATGTGGATCCTCTCCCCACTGGTGTAAAAGATTAATAATAATAAAATTTGATAAAATTGATTAATTTCTTACTTATTCACACTAGTTAGACTACACTAGTTCAGAAAACCATTTCGCTTCATGTTCTATCCTATATTCATGAAGGTGATTAGCAAGATATTTGTAATAGAGACAGACAAGAATCCTTGAAGTATCAATCTCAGATTTTTTGCTATTAGACTTTTCTGAAGGCTTTCTAGGGAATCGTGTTTTCAAGAATTTTGCTTGAATGAAGACTGGCTCGAATCGGTGGGTGGTTTCTTTCTGTGGTAGCCTCGATTCCAGGCAAGGTGTGCGTGAGAATTGTGTAAAAGAGATGAAGATGCTCTAAAGGATGCGTCGGAAGCGCAGGGGATCAAGCCCGACTAGGTAAAGGAAGGAAGGAAGAGTCGGACAGCTTCATCTCGGCGGTGGTCCCTTCCTCGCGGCACAAAAACCTCGCGGCAGAATGCACCTCCGCGAATAAAAATATCATCTCTTGGTCGATAGGATTCCTTTTCCAAGGAGTAATTTCATCCTCCAGGTACTGTGCACCAACACCTATGCGCCCAACGGATATATCGCTTGTCACGAGAATTTTTATTTTTTCGTCACTTTGACATTTTTTAGATCAAAATAGTCCAATTATGAAAAAGTACATGGCGCCATTTTCGATTTATATCTTGAAGCTATCTCGAATCTATTGATGTCGGAAAGCCCGTATTCATGATTGGATGAAGCTGTCGTTTTTTTCCAATTATTGGAAAGTGCATCGCGCCTTTTCCAATTAATATCTCAAAACTATATCGAAACCATATTATCGGGAAACCCGCGTTCGTAATTGCATGAAGCTGTCGCTTTTATAATTATTGGAAACTGCATGGCGCCATTTTTTAATAATATCTCGAAACTATCTCTAAACTATTTTTGCCGGGAAACCTGCATTCATGATTGGATGAAGCTGTCGTTTTTTTCCAATTATTGAAGAGTGCATTGCGCCATTTCTAATTAATATCTCGAAACTATCTCGATTCCATTGCTGTAGGGAATGCCGCGTTCATTATTGGATAAAGCTGTCATTTTTTTTTTCAATTATTGAAAAGTGCATGACGCCATTCTCAATTAATATCTCGAAACTATCTCGAATCCATTGTTGTAGGGGAAGCCACGTTCATGATTGGATGAAGCTGTCGTTTTCTTCAATTATTGAAAAGTGCATGGCGCCATTTTCAATTAGTATCTCGAAACTATCTCGAATTCATTGTTCTAGGGGAACCCTACCGAAAATCTAGATTATTTCTAGATACTTTCTAGACTCTGCTCGTCTACCGAACGTCTAGAGCAATTTTATGATGGTCGCCTTGTCTAGGGTTCGTCTAGAGTTCATCTAGCGGCGTCTAGTAAGTTTTAGCTGCGACCCTTTTGAGTCCAGCATTCATCTAGTATCATCTAGAAAGGGGACAATTCTAGATGATGGGTTCCTAGACGATCTCATCTAGAAATCGTCTAGATTTTCGGTAGGGAAGCCGCGTTCATGATTGGATGAAGCTGTCGTTTTTTTTTCAATTATTGAAGAGTGCGTTGCGCCATTTTTAATTAATATCTCGAAACTATCTAGAATCCATCGTTGTAGGGAATGCCGTGTTCATTATTGGATGAAGCTGTCATTTTTTTTTTTTTTTCAATTATTGAAAAGTACATTGCGCCATTTCCAATTAATATCTCAAAACTATCTCGAATCCATTGTTGTAAAGAATTCCGCGTGCATTATTGGATGAAGCTGTCTTTGTTCCCATTATTGAAAAGTGCATTGCGCCTTTTTCAATTAATGTCTCGAAACAATCTCGAATCCATTGTTGTAGGGGAAGCCACGTTTATGATTGCATGCAGCGGTCACTTTCACAATTATTGAAAACTGTATGACGCCATTTTCAATTAATATCTTGGAACTACCTCGAATCCATCGTTTTAGCGAAAGCCGCGTTCATGATTGCCTGAAGCTGTCGCTTTCACAATTTTTTAAAAACTGCATGACGCCATTTTTTAATAATATATCGAAACTATCTCTAAACTATTTTTGCCGGAAAACCCAAGTTCATATTTGGATGCAGCTATCGTTTTTTGCAATTATCCAAAAGTGCATGGTGCCATTTCAAATCATATCTCGTAACTATCTCGAATTCATTGTTGTAGGGAATGCCGCGTTTATGATTGGATAAAACTGTGATTTGTATATCCATTATCAAAAAGTGCATGGTGCGATTTTCAATTAATATCTCGAAACTGTCTCGAATCCATTGTTGTAGGGAAAGCCGCATTCTTGATAGTATAAAGCTGTCACTTTCACAATTGTTGAAAACTGCATGACGCCATTTTTTATTAATATCTCGAAACTATATCCAAACTAGTTTTTCCGGGAAACCCGCGTTCATGATTGGATGAAGCTGTCATTTTTTCCAATTACTAAAAAGTGCACGGCGCCTTTTTCTATTAATATCTCGAAACTATCTCGAATGCATTGTTGTCGGAAACCTACGTTTATGATTAGATAAAGTTGCGATCTGTATCGAATTATTGAAAAGTGCATCACGCCATTTTCAATTAATATCTCGAAACTATCTCGAATCCATTGTTGTAGGGAAAGCCGCGTTCATGATTGGATTAAGCTGTCGTTTTTTTCAATTATTGAAAAGTGCATGGCGCCATTTTCAATTAGTATCTCAAAACTATCTCAAATCCATTGTTGTAAAGAATTCCGCGTGCATTATTGGATGAAGCTGTCTTTTTTTCAATTATTGAAAAGTGCATTGCGCCTTTTTCAATTAATATCTCGAAACTATCTCGGATCCATTGTTGTAAGGAAAGCCGCGTTTATGATTGCATGAAGCGGTCGCTTTCACAATTATTGAAAACTGCATGACGCCATTTTCAATTAATATCTTGGAACTATCTCGAATTTATCGTTTTAGCGAAAGCCGCGTTTATGATTGCCTGCAGCTGTCGCTTTCACAATTATTGAAAACTGCATGACGCCATTTTTTATTAATATATCGAAACTATCTCTAAACTATTTTTGCCGGAAAACCCGCGTTCATATTTGGATGCAGCTATCGTTTTTTGCAAGTATCAAAAAGTGCATGGCGCCATTTCAAATCATATCTAGAAACTATCTCAAATTCATTATTGCAGGGAATGCCGCGTTCATGATTGGATGAAGCTGTGATTTTTATATCCATTATCAAAAAGTGCATGGGGACATTTTCAATTAATATCTCGAAACTGTCTCGAATCCAGTGATGTAGGGAAAGCCGCGTTCATGATTGTATATAGCTGTCGCTTTCACAATTGTTGAAAACTGCATGACGCCATTTTTTATTAATATCTCGAAACTATCTCAAACTATTTTTTCCGGGAAACCCGCGTTCATGATTGAATAAACCTGTCGTTTTTTCCAATTATTAAAAAGCGCATGGCGCCTTTTTCGATTAATATTTCGAAACTATAACGAATTTATTGATGTCGGGAAACCCGCCTTCATTATTGGATGAAGCTGTCGTTCTTCTCCAATTATTAAACAGTGCATTGTGCCATTTTCAATTAACATCTCGAAACTACCTCGAATTCATAGTTGCCGGGAAACCCACGCTTATGATAAGATAAAGGTTTCACTTGTAGCCAATTATTGAAGAGTGCATGGCGTCATTTTCGCTTAATATCTCAAAACTATATCGAATCTATTGTTGTCGGGAAACCCGCATTCATGATTCTATGAAGCTGTCGTTTATTTCCAATGATAGAAAAGTGCATGGCACCATCTTCAATTAATATCTCGAAACTACACTAGAGTCCCTCTATAGCAGCTGTCTCGGGGGTACCCTTAATCAACAAATATGATATAGAGGGACTCTCTGAACCTTTCTTCTTCTCCTTCTTACTTTAAATTATTATAGATTTTTGAAAACTAGGAAGTTTCAGCTAAAAAACTGTTGGTCATAATTTTCAGAAGCCACAGAGATTTTTTAAAGTTTTAAAGAGATATCTGAAAAAGCACTTTTTCCTCTATTAAACTATTTCAAATTTTCCAAAACTAATGATGAATTAAGCATTTGAACAATTGAAGATGATTTAATCTTCTATTTCTGCTCTGAGCGAAACATTGTAAAAATATTTTATTTACTTTTTAGTTGGAAATACATCTTTTTGATTGAGAGTTAAACTTTTTGTTAAAATTTCGTCTTTTTTGGTTGAAGGATACCGGTTGACAGTTCATTCCTGTTAAATAAAGACTAAATATTTTATCCTATGAATTTGATAGTTCTCAATTTCAAATATATATGCGGTTATAAATTTAAAAACTTGTTAAAAGTTCATAACTGTAGTTTCATCATTGTTTTTCCTTATTTAGAAGCATCCCAATTCAAAAAAATTGAAATATATTCAATATATTGGTAATTACAATGCTCTCAAATGTGAAAATTCTGCATTTCAATCACTTTCAAATTAAAATGATTTATAAGGTGCAATTCAATTCTATTCAAAATTTAAGCTTCTTATACCTTTAAAATAACAAAAAACTCAAATATTTGAGATCTTAAAATTCAAAATTAAAAAGAGCTCGAATTGAAACTGTGATCAGACTTGAAGAAATTAAATAGTATAGGCCAATAGTAAAAATTATAAATAATAGTGCAAAAATATATGAAATATATATTATTATTGGCCCTGAGATACCCCAATGTAAAATTCCCTGACTTTTCCCTAGTTTCCTGATTCAGAATCTGTAGCAAATGAAAAAAGTTACAAATAAGACTGCAGCGGATAGAAGAACTAAGTTACAAAGTTCTTGTTACATAAAACTAAGTTACATAAGATATACCTCAGTTGTAACTTTTTCTGTATCTCTTGGACTTACAGGAAGTTATTTTTACTCTCGACTCTATATAGATTTAATCCGTCCATAGAAATAAATAAATTATTTCTAGAAACTATTTGCTATTTCCTACTATTTCTATTGCATGTTCTCGACTTTTCCCAGTCGATTTCAATGTGTCAATGTACCTATCTAAAGAGACTGAATAATTAATTACACTTTCAGAAATTATATGTTATCTCTCTTGGGTGAATATTGCAAAAATAGCTTGTCTTAACTCTCAATATACAGGATTACCGTCAACCAGGGTCACTATAAATCAAAATTCGCAATTTTTTTAGAACGCAACTCCATTAAAAGTAAAAAAGAAATGCACTCATTTTTTTGTTCCGTATATAACTGTTCTGGAGAGTTTCTTAATGATATCCTGCAAATTTCATTTTTTCTCAAATTCTTCTTCAAAGTTATTAATAATCTAAGTTAAATTCATATATACACTCCCGATGGGGCAATTGTGGATAAAAATTATTGTTTGTTAATAAAAATATATGCAAATTTTGTTCTTGGGTCCAGGTTATATGGAACTCTTCGTTTTGACATTACATAGAGTATGATAATAAAATTAATTTGACTTTTTAGTATTTCTTTAAGGATTCCCTGAAAACATTTAGTACTTTCATGAAATTATTTTCAGAAAATAAAATGTCTTGATAAAAATGAATATTTAGTTTCAAAGAAGTACATTTTGATCATTTCTTCAAAACCTAAAATGCGAAACACTTAAATTAATATAGTCTACTATTGAATTCCTGGTAAGGAATTCATCCTTTTTCGTTGAAAATTTTATCATTCGATTCAAAATTTATTCATTTTATTGAAAATTCAACCATTTTATTTGGTTTCAAAATTAAAATATTTCTTTGAAAACTTGTCTTTTTGGCTTGAAGGCCCAAGAATTTGATTCAATTTTTTTTTCTTTTTTGTTTTAAAAATAAATACTTTTTTGTAGAAGTTTCATCTTTTTTGGATGAAAATGCAACTGTTTTATTCGTTCCTTTTTTTTGGTGAAAATTGATTTCATAACTGAAAATTCAAATATTTGGTTGAAGAATCATCTGTTTTGTTTAAAACATCTCTTTTTGGCTTGAGAACCCAAGAATTTGATTTAAAAAATGCTCTTTTTTGTTCTTAAAATTCATTTTTATTTGTTAAAAATGCAACTGTCTGGTTAAAAATTAATCTGTTTCGGTTGAAAAAAATGTTGTTTTATTTTAATTCATCTTCACGGGTTGAAAATTTGATTTTTCTGTAGAAAATTCGTTTTTTTTTGTTGAAAATTAATTTTCTTGACTGAAAATTTAACTATTCTATTTTTGGTTGAAAATTTATCTTTTTTCGTTGAAATCTGTTTGGTTGAAACCTTATCTGTATTAGTTGAGGATTCAAGTATTTTGTTAAAAATTCGTATTTTTTGCTTGAAATATCAACCACAATTACATTTTTTGTTGAAAATTCATCTCTTTTGAATGAAAAAATCGAGTCCTGGGTTCAAAGTTGAGTTAGTTTCCTGAAAATTCATTTTTTTGGATGATGATTCATAATTTAGATTTTTGATGTTACGATGTTGACCATCAATTATAATTATTTATAATTTTAGTTAAAAACTCCTCTCTTTGGTTGGAAATTGAATTAGTTTGCTAAAAATTCATTTTTTCTTCTTAAAATGATTTTTTCAGCGAAAAATTTAATTATTTAGTAGAATATACAACTTTTGTGTAGAAGTTCGTCTTTTTGGCTTCCAAATTCAACAATTTGATTGAAATTTTGACATACAATTCTTTTTTGGAAATCCGCCTGCTAGGTTAAAAAATGGATCTCTCTCTGTAAAAATTTCACCTATTTTGGTTAAAAATTCAACTGTCTGATTGAAAATTAATCTGTTTCAGTGGAAAATTAACATTTTTTTAATTCAACTGTTTTATAGAAAATTCGTATTTTCGGCTAGGTAATTTAACAATTTCGTAGCGACTTTAAATTGGTTAGAAGTTGGATTACTCTTTTACAAGTTCATTTTTCTGGTCTCAGATTTATAATTTTAGTTGAAATTTTTTTTTTGTTCGTTAAGAACATAATTTTTCAACTGAAAATTCAATCATTTTGTTGAAAATTCAACTGACTGCTTGAAAATGTGATATTTTGTTATACATTCACATTCTCGGGTTTAAAATTGAATTGTTTCATACAAAATTGAACAATTTAGTAGAAAATTCAACTATTTGGTGCAAAATGAAACTGTATTGCAGAAAATTCATTCTTTAAATTCAAAATTGATACTCTTGAATAAAAATTCAACTACTTTATTGGTCTTTTTTAGTTTAAAAATTCAACTATTCTGTTACAAGTTTTTAGAAACGAGAAAATATAAACCAAAAATTATTTAAATACAATTTTGACTGAAAACTGTCTTAACTGATTAGTGAAAATTTATTTTTTCCGGAAAAAAATTTAATCTTTTTGGTCGAAAATTCAGCCATTTGGTTAAAAATGCATCTATTTTGCTGAAAGTTAGTCTTTTCTGGTAGAAAATTAATCTTCTGGGTTAAAAATTAAAGTATTTAGTTAAAAATGTGTAGATATTTTGTTTTAAATTATTATTTATTTTGTCCTTAAGTTTCCGGTATGTTGTGATTCTTTGAGATGACTAACATACTATTTTTTCCGAATGGGAACAAAAGAGGGTAACAGTCAGCTGATCACTCCAAACTGAGGTGAACTTTCCGTGGTAATAGGGCTTTAACATACCTCGGACTCATCTCACTAATGGCACTACATGACACTTTTTTTTCAATGACATATGTCATTGAAAAAAAAGTGTCATGTAGTGCCATTAGTGAGATGAGTCCGAGGTATGTTAAAGCCCTATTACCACGGAAAGTTCACCTCAGTTTGGAGTGATCAGCTGACTATTACCCTGTTTAAACGATTACCTGCAACGTTTAATACCCCAAGTTTTTTCTGCTGGAAATTGACCTGATTTAAAAGTTCACTCTAGTCGCGAAAAAAAAAATTAAAACCTACTTGATCCATAAGTCCCCCTCACAGAAAAATCTGAGGATACGAAATGTTGCAGGTAATCGGTCAAGCAGGGTAAACGTGAGGTGGGTACAACAAAATGAGGTAAACATTTCGTGTTGAATCGCAGATATCTCCGGCGGAATTCGCTGAAGGCAATACGTTACAGGCCTGTCACCGCGGAAAGTTTACCTCCGTTTAGAGTGATCAGATGATTTTATTTATAATTACCACACACAGAAAAAATTGAGAATACGATATGTTGCAGGTAATCGGTCAAGCAGGGTAAACGCAATGCGGGTACTCGAAACTGAGGTGAACTTTCCGTGGAAAGTTCACCTCAGCGGAAAGTTTACCTCAGCTTAAAGTAATAATCTGTCTATTATCCTGCTTGAACGATTACCTGCAATATGTTGTACCCCCAGTTTTTTCTGTGCGGCTGACGGTATCAATAATTTAACTTTTCCATATGCCTCGGACTAATGAGATTTCGAGTGACGATGGACGTCGAAGTCAGTTAAGAGTCTGAGTTGCGATGTTTTTACACGACGTGCCAGTAATTTACAGTCGGTCATTCGGCCATACATGGTTGCTACGATCGGTGGCCTCGCGATACGTCAAATTAGGCTATATATCATGACTTCTTTACCAGTCTATCGATTTATGTCCACGCGCATAATATAAATTATTAAATAATCTCATATGTGAATAGTGCATCCTTTTCATTTTGTCTCTCAGTGCATCCGTTAATAGAAGGCGCTGTGAACTAGATAGAAATTTTTCTCGACAAAAAAACATAGGGAAAAGTCAACTTTTTCTTAATGTGTGATTCAAACACAAAAATGTAGTATTAACGTGACTTGTAATAGAAGCTCATATTCAGAATACTTAAAGGAATCAGAATCAGCGATAATTTTTAATATTATACAATTTAAAGAGCCTCTTATGGGGCCTCAAAGAACAAAAAAGTAATTTTTTCAGGTACCTTTTTTCAGTTCCATTTTCAACGAAATAACTACATTTTTCGAATGACAGCTTAATTAGAAAAAAGGTGAATTCCAAATACAAAATAACAAATTTCCGGACAAGTAGACAAATGCTCATCGAAACTTTTAAATTTTAAATAAAAAAGGAGGACTTGTGAACAAAATAATTGGATTTCTAACAAAATAGTGGAATTTTTCAACTAAATACTGGAATTTTTTCCTACAAAAATTAATTTTCAATCAAATAGTCGAATTTTGATACAAAAAATATTAAACCTCAACCGAAAACAGTTGACTTTTCGAAACAAAAAGATTACTTTTTAACAAAGATATGAATTGTCTACGAGAAAATTAATCAGTTGATATTTCAACGGAAAAACAAACGAATTTTCAACAAAATAGTGAAATTTACAATCGAAGAGTTAAATTTAAAATATTTAATTTTCATCAGAATAGTTGAATTTTCAACCAAATTGTTGAATTTTTAATCTACAATGATGAATTCTCAACCAAAACGACGCCAAGAAGATTAACTTTCTACCAAAAACGACCAATTTTCAGCCCAGAAGATGAATTTCTTACAAAACACTTGAATTTCCAATCCGGAAATATTAATTTTCTACCAAAAAAATGAGTTTTCAGCAAAATAATTTGATTTTCAATCAAAAAATGGAATTTTTAATTAAAATGATGAACCTTTAAACAAAAGAAGTAATTTTTTTCAAAGTACTTCTACTTTCAATCCAGATGTTGAATTTTCAAAACAGAAAAAATGAATTTTCAGCAAATAAAGATTTTTCAGTCCAGAAAGAAAAAATTACATCCAAATCGTTGATCATTGAGGACAAAAGACGATTTTTTTGTAACACAGTCGTATTTTCAACCCGAAAATATGAATTTCGACCAAAAGTGAAGGATAACATTTTCAGGTATAAATTTAAATTTCAATGAAAAAAAGAATTTTCAACAAAATAGTGGAATTTTCGACCCAAATGTAGAAACTTTGACCAAAAACAATAAAATTTTAACAAAGTGGTGAAACTTTGTCCGAAGTAGTTGAAGTTTCAAGTTAAAAGATTAATAAATCTTCAAATAAATGAATGAATTTTCAACCAAGAAGATTTATTTCCGACCAAAAAAGGCGCATTTCCAAGAAAACACAAGAATTTTCAACCAAATTGAAAGTTCAAACCAAACTTAAAATTGAAGTTTTCAACAAATAAAATGATTTTTTAACAAAGTAGTTGAAATATCAACCAAGCGGTTTAATTTTCGACTAGAAAGATGTTAATTTTAAATCACAAACAGTAGCATTCAACCATGAAAGATCAATTTTTAACAAAATAGATAGATTTTTACAAAATAATTAATTTTCAATGAAGAAGGTTAATTTTCTAGCAAAAAATAACAACGAATTTCTGACTAAATACATGAATTTTTAACAAAAACGATCCATCTTCAATCAATTAAATATTTTAAAATCAATTTCTACCAAAAAATACGAATTTTCAACTATATAAATTAATTTTCAACTTTAAGAAATCAATTTGCAACCAAAATCATAGAAAATGAATTTTCAGTTCAAAAAATTAATTTTTAACAAAGTAGTCCAACTTTCAACCAGGCAGCTGAATGAGAGACTAAAAACCAGTTAATTTGAAATCAGAAACAGTTTAATTTAACCAAACAATACAAATTTCCAACAAAATAGATGGATTTTCATCAGAAAATTAATTTTCAATCAGACGAACATTCAATTAAATATTTTCAACCAAAAAAGATCCATTTTCAGCCAAAAAGCTTACTTTTCTACCAAAAAAGATGAATTTTCAAGTGAATAAATAAATTTTCAACTAAATAGTTGAATTTTCAAGAATAACAGCAATAAATGGATTTTCAGTTGAAAATTAATTTTGAACCGAACAAAAAAGAATTTTGACCAAAAAAGTTCAATCTTCATCGAATAAAATTAATTTTTAATAAATTAGTTCCATTTTCACCCAAGTAGTTGAATTTCCAATCAAAAATCATGAATTCTTAGTGAAAAAGTTAATACACCCGACTCTCGGTTTAGGGACAGTGTAGTGGTTGCCTACAAATAGCCTTGTTCCTAAATCGGGAGTATCGAAACAGAAGCAGTCAGGGCCGACTGACCGTTCCCAATTGGGATGCATAATATTGCGCAATATACTCGACTGAGTGCTGGCTCACTGCGGCCCTTCCGAGGCGAGATTCGCTACCGTCTCTCGCCCTTTGAGCTGAAAAACTGCGTGGCCCAGCAATTCTAAGAATTCCTAAACCGCGAGTTCCTTAACCGAGAGTCGGGTGTAAGTGAAAATATTAATATTTTATCATAATTTCAATATCTTCGTATAGGGAAACTTTTTCTTCAGATGTTTCATTTGAAAGACTATTTTATCCTGAATAAATATTATACTACATAAATAAATCTGTAATTCAGATAAATATTGATATTTAATTCTTGATCCAAACCAATTTTTATTGCTTCTTCATTAAATAAATTAAACTTCAGGTCATTTAAAAAAAATGTTTGTGTTGATAGAGATTTATATATTTATAAAATTATGAATAACATTAATTCATACAAAATAACTTTTTTATTATAAAATTATAAATATTTAAAGTATCCCGTATCACCCCAGTTCGAGATAATACATTTGTAATTTGTATTTGTGATTAATTGTTTTAGCGCATTCAATTATTTTTAAATTTGATGAATGAAACTTCTCAGTATTTAAATAACAGCTGTCATTTTAGAATTTCACAATAGATGGCCAGTACTTTAAAAAAAAAATCATTCTCGTCCCTGTTTCCCCTAACCTTCCTGGCAATTTTGACACCACCACAGGACCTCTTGGATTGGACTGAATTGGATTCATTGGATTACTCAATTGCTTATGTTTAAACAAAGATTTCTTCGAAAAATACTGCTTCATCCGATAAGAACGTCGAGACGCATGGCTGTTTTCTAAAACTGTATTTTAAAAGGTTTCGAGTCACAGTAGTAAAATGATACATATCAATGAACGGAAATGGTTCAAATCAATCTCACTATCCCCAATTCGAATCGAGGCAATCTTCATTATTTGTGTACAAGGTACTCGGGACCAGGCTCAAGTGAAAAAATTCTATTTAGGACCGAAAAATTTCCATTTTGTATTTTAAATCATTTTCTAAAAAAATAGATATCACGAAAATATCGTAAGCATTGTTGTCGCTTTTCCTTAATGCTGAATGGGTCATGTGAAAACCCCGAAGGAATGTTGCCAATTCACACACATAATGAATAATCGAGTTTCAGTTGATTAAGATTTATTAATGAAATTTTTTTTAAATTAATGTTCAGTTAAAATAATTGATTTTCAACCAGGAAAAAGAGAATCAGCAACAAAAATAAGAACTTTCAACAAAAGGGTGGAATTTTAAACCAAGAATGATTTTTAAATCAAAAAAGAAAAAATATCTTATCCAAAATGTTCTGTTTTTAAGACACAAAGACGAATTTTTGAAAAAAAAAAAGTTGAATTTACAAACCAAAAATATGCATTTTCTACCGAATTAATTGAATTTTCCACTAAAAAATACGAGTTTTTAACGTAATAGGTGAATTTTCAACTGAAGAATATCAATTTTCTGGCAAAAATGCAATAGCTACATATTAGTTAAAAAAAATTATTTTCAACAAGAAAAAAATTTTTTTCAAACATTTGTTAGATTTTCAAGTAAAGAAATGAACTTTTAACTAAAATTATGCATCTTCAGTCAAGAAAATCAATTTTTTAACAAATAGCTGAATTCTCGACCCAGAAAATGAATTTTCTGCATAAAAAGACAAAATTTCAACAAAATAGATGAAAATTCAAATAAAAGAAAATAAATTTTCAACCAAAAATAGAATAGCTTACTTTAAGTTAGAGAAATAAGTTTTTAACAAGATAAAATAAATTTTGAAACCAGCAGATAAATGTCCAACCAAAAAGATTAAATGTTCATCATAACAAAATTTCCGACGATAAATTAAATAGTTAACTTTTTAGTTACAAAAATTAATTTTCAATACAAAAAAAAACTAATTTTCAACCAAGGAAATGAGATTTCAACCAAAAAGATCCATTTTTTACAAAAAAATAACAATTGCCAACAAAATTCATGAACTTTCAACTAAATATTCTAATTTTTAATGAAATTTTTAACCTAATAGTCGAATTTTCCACCAAAACAGTGAATGAGTCACCAGAAAGATTAATCAAAGCAACAAATAATAATTTTCAGCAGAAGAGTGGAATTTTCAACCAAGAAAGATTTCCATATCTATAAAAAAAAATATCGTCCAAAATTTTATATTTTTTAATCATAAAGACAAAGTTTTGAAAAAAAGAAGTTGAATTTACGCATCAAAAATATGAACTTTTTACCGAAATAATTGAATTTTTGACTGAAAAAGACGAGTCTTCAACGTAATAAGTGAATTTTCAACTGAAAAAGATCAACTTCGTAGCAAAAATGTAATAGCTACATTTTTAGTAAGAAAACATTTATTGTCAACAACAACAAATGAAGAATTTTCAACCAAATTTGTTAAATTGTCAAGTAAAGAAATTAATTTTTAACGAAAATTATGCATCTTTAGTCGGAAAAATAATTTTTTAACCAAATAGTTGAATTCTCAACCCAGAAGATGAATTTTCTACAAAAAAAGACAAAATTTCAACAAAATAAATGAATTTTCATCTAAAAAAGAGAAATTTTCAACAAAACGTAGAATAGTTCAATTTAAGTTAGGGAAATAAGTTTTCAACCAAATGAAATAAATTCTTAACCAAAAATATTAAATGTCTATCATAAAAAAATTTTCGACGAAAAATTGAATAGTTAAATTTTTAGTTACAAAAATTAATTTTCAATGGAAAAAAAGTAATTTTTAACAAAAAAATAAAATTTCAACCAAAAGGATCAATTTTGTAAAACAAAAAATCATTTTTAACAAAATACATGAATTTTTAACCAAATGTTTTAATTTTTAATGAAATTTTTAAACTAATTGTTGAATTTCCAACCAAAAATGTGAATAAGTCACCAAAAAGAATAATATTCTAAAACGAAATGCAAAGTTTTAACAAAATACAGAAATTTTGAAACAATTAGTTGAATTTTCAATTGAAGAAGATTGGTGTTCAACCTAACATAAAATAGTTGAATTTTTAATTAATTAAATTAATTTCCAATTAAAACTAATAATTTTCAAGCCAAAGGAATGAATCCTGGACCTGGAAGATTATTAAAGAAAATAATAATAATTTTCAACAAAATACGTAAACTTTCAACCAAAACAATTTAATTAGTCACTAAGAAAATTAAATTTCTACCGCAATTAAATTTGAAGAAACACAAAGAGAAGATTTTTTAGGTAAAATGAATTAGCAGAAATTAATTATTTGAGAAATTAATTTATTCAAATAAAATCATATAAAATTTTCTGTAAAATCCATAAGAAAATGTTGGAAAAAAACCGAGCATTTTGATTTTGTAATATATTTAACATAAATGACTTTTCGAACATAAGAGAAATAAAAGATGATTTTTAAATTCAAAAGGACGAATTTTCTAAAAGAAATTTGAAATTTCGAAAAAAAATATGACTTTTCAACAAAATAATTAAATTTTCAACAAAATAGTTGAATTTTTAACCACTTGCTTGAATTTTCTACCTACCAAGATGAATTTTCAACCAAGTAGTCGAATTTTCAAACAAAAAGATTAAACTTCAGTCAAAAACAGTTGCATTTTCAAGCTAAAAAGTAGAATATTTGAGAAAAAAATTGCCTTTTAAACCCTGAAAGATAAGTTTACAATAACAAATTTTTTTTTCAATCAAGAAAGACAAATTTTTAACTAAATAGCTAAATTTTCAGCAACGAAAAATTCATTTTTAACAAAGCAGTTGCATATACAACCAAAAATGTACACTGACGAATTTTTCAAAAGACAGATGAATTTCCAACCCAAAAAGTTGAATTTTCAACAAACTAATTAAATTTCTCACAAAATAATTCCTTTGAATTTCATTTTAAATTCATTTAATTTCAACAACACATCCCGAATCTCAGGAACACAAGACACTTTGTAAAAATGTATGTATCTTGTTGAGAATTCATCTTTTTTGGTAGAAAATTAATGTTCTGTGTTGAAAATTCATCTGTTTGGTTGAAAATTTAACTACTTGGTCAAAATTAGAACTAATTCGTTTATTCATAAGCAGCAGTAAAGGGGGGGGGGGGGGGGGGGGGGGGGGGGGGGGGGCGCCGCCCCGCCG
>CAKNXH010080946.1:4055-24794 GCA_932178445.1 Andricus quercusramuli | reverse complement strand
TTTTTTTTCGAAATAATAGCAGAATAGTGTCACTGTTAACAAAAAGTGTAAAATGGTGTGAATAGTGTGGCGAGTCTGAGGCCTGAAAGAAGATGACAAAAATTCTAGACAAGTCTGCGGAAAGAATTTATACAGTATTACAAATTCTTATTAATTCACTAGACGACATCGAATCGAGAATGATTTCGAAATCCAATCGCATAGCGCCAATAAAAGTGTCGAGGCTAAATCTTCAAGAGTCTCGGCCTCGAACTGCTGTATTGACGTGAATTATCAGAGATAGAACTGCGAGGAAAGTGAATGAAAAAGAGAGAACAAGCCAGGCGAGAAGTACAGTCAGAAGGGGGTTGGTTGGGGGTTGAAGGGGTGAGTCAGGTCACCCTAGTGCAGCTCCTTGGTGCCACGGTTGGATCTGTCCCTCCGCGCCACCCTGAGGAATCGGATTGGCTATACCAACATCGAGTACGAGGCTTGTCTCATTTTACTTTATAAGGGGTGGGATTTAAAAATCGAGGAAACCTTTGACAGCTATTGGGCGCCCCACTAAAACGTCCCCGCGCCTTCGAATTAAATCGAAAATATACAATAAACAAGGAAACAATCAATAACCCCCTTTTATCGAATTTCCCCTCTCGTTTCCCTGCCGCCCGACTCTCCTGCTGCATCTGAAGATTCGACGGCCGACGTGATATGTCGGTAATTAAAATCCATTTGCTCAAACTCCGTCTGAGTTTGTCTCTCTCCAACAAGAGGGAAAAAAGTGAGACAGATGAAGGAAGAAAGATGGACGGAAGAAGAGCAGGGCATGGATTACTACTAAATTGTGAAAAATGATTGTGCCTTATTGACGCAGCTTGTCGATGCGAGCCATTAGTGACTGCGAAATTGTTGTTTCCAATCATACCGACCTGAGTCGAATACGAAAACAGCCTCTGCCCTTCCCTTCTCTTCTTCCCGAGCATCTTCTTCTTTTCCTCCTCCTCGACCTACCTTCAAATTATGCTAAATGCTTCCGTTCACCGAAATGAATTTCTCGCATCAATCAGTCAAACATTTCAAGAAATTTCCAAAATACCTTTAAAAATTTACACTTTAAAATTTACACCTTAAAAAATTAGTTCAAAAAGTGTCGTGCGCCTACAAAAAAGGGGTTTGTAGCCTATCAACACGTTGATTGAGTCATCCAAACATTCCTTTCTCCTACTTTACCTCCCCTACTTTCCCTCACCTAATTTCCCTCTCCTACTTTTCCAATTCTACTTCTCCTACATTCTCCTACACACCCTCCCTTCACTTCACCCTTTACCCCCACCTAACTTTTTCATTCATTACTTCATCCTCTCCTCATTTCTCCAGCCATCACTACCCCCCCAACTCATCCTTATTTCTAACCATTTCCCATACATCCCCTCATAATTACTTCACCACCCTAATTTCCCATTTTTCAGTAAGATCCTTACCAAGTCTAATAATCGATTTTAAAGAAGGTTTCAAAGAAGGTAAGGTTGTTATGTTAGCTTTCTTAAGAAGAGTAGATAATTTATAAAAAATGTTAGGTATGTAAGGAAGACTAACTTCAGGCTGTTGTAAAAAATTCTTGTTACATGAATGATGTTTTTGAATTTGAATTTGAATTTATTGAGAAAAAAGCTCACAGGGCTACAAAGCACCTTTAGGAGCTAAACAGAGTATACACATAAAACAATGTACAAAGATGTAGAGATATATAAATATATAGATGTAGAATCTAGAGTGTAGTGTACATATTTTTAGAACCCCGATTTAATATTAAAAATGTACATTTAACGACATTATCGGTTATATAAAAAAGTAAGTAAGTACATGTAAGTTTATGCTGTAAGAAGTTACTACAATCTTATATTAAGATGGCACTGTTGGTAAACTTATCTTAAGATATAAGTAGACAAAAGAAAAAATAATACCATTAGCACACCTCATAATAGAAAAAACATAAATGAATTAAAAAAATAGCAATAGTAATGGAAATAGAACTGAATGTAGATTTGAGAAATTCAGAGAACATCTTTTTAAATGCAAATACTGTGGGCGCATTACGAATATTATTGGGCAGTTTATTCCAAAGCCGCCTCCCTCTGATTACAAAAGATTTTTGCATTAAACATGTTCTATGAGCAGGTATTGCCAGGGTACGACCTCTATCGCGCAGCCCAGGCCGACCTGGAAGGTTCAGATTCTCCCGCAAAAACAATTCCAATAAATATACAGGCTTTTCATTTTTAAAGATCATGTACAGCAAATTACCCATAAAATATTGTCTCCTCTTGGCAACTGTCATAAAGCCAGCTCTTTCCCTATACTCAGAAATATGATCGAATTTGGACAAGTTATATATAAAACGGATGCAAGCATTGAAAGCACGTTCAAGTTTGCAATTAAGGTCATCAGAGATTCCATCATATACCACACACCCATAATCAAAATAAGGAAGAATCAAGGCTTTTACAAGATGAATTCGCGTAGCTGTAGGCAAAGAGTCCCTACTCCGACTTAGCTGATGTAAAGTTCTGAAGGTTTTGCGAGATATAAGTTCAACATGCTCTTTCCAAGAAAGAGTCCTGTTGAATATCAAGCCAAGATCATTAACTGAATCAGAAAAGTCAATAGCAAGACCGTTCAAGTACAAAGGTGGGAGGGAATCTAGGACTTTTGATGGATTATGAATGGAGGATCCAACTAGCAAAGCACATGTTTTCTGAGGATTGAGTTTCAAACCATTAGATACAACCCAGTTGTAGACGTTATTAATATCTTCCTGAACCATTTGAAGTAGGTCCCTAAGGGTACGAAGAGGCCCAGAAAGATATATTTTGCTATCATCAGCATAAAGGTGATATTTACAGTAGCGCAAGACAGCTGAAAAGTCGCAAGTAAACACATTAAACAATTTGGGGCCAAGTATTGAGCCCTGGGGAACCCCACTCTTCACCTCATTCCAGTCAGAGCGAAGACCATCACTGTTTGCTACACATTGTAAGCGATTACTTAAGTAAGACTTAAACCAATTTATGGCACTGTTAGAGATATTAAGGTTTTTTAATTTTTGGATTAAAAGGTCATGGTTTACCAACTCAAACGCTTTGGAAAGATCAAAAAATACAACAATCGTTACTTCATTTTTATCTATTGCAGCTTTTAAATCAGCACTAAATTTAAGGGAAGCAGTGATGGTACTATGCTCCCTCCGGAATCCAGACTGGAAAGGGTCAAGCAGGTTATGTTTATCCAAATATTCAGTTAGCTGGTTATCCACTAATTTCTCAAGAGGCTTGGCTAATGCACTAAGGATAGAAATAGGACGAAAATCTGTTAGAGTTGAAGGGTTTGTAATCTTAGGAACAGGGCGAATCAGAGCTTGTTTCCATATATTGGGGAAAATCCCAAGCTGTAAAGAACAATTGTAAATATGAAGTAGAACGGGAAGTATCACACGGAGAGAAAGTTTAACCATTTTAATAGAGATACCATCGATACCGATAGCTCCTGAGGTTATCTTGGCAATTACTGGCAGCAGAGAGTCAGCCCCAATATAAGAGAAGTAAAAGTTAGCATCATCAAAGGGAGGCAATTCACTGGATAACAGAGTAGTATCAATTGGTAAAGGCTCAATCAGGAAACGATTCATGAAGTCATCTACCGGGTAGTTCTGATCAAAGGTTTGACTCTGAGAGGGAATAATACCAAGCCGCCGAAGGACCTTCCAGATATTTTCATCCCTATTCTTGTTAACAATTGCATTATAGTTATATTTATTTTTAGAGTCCCTTATCTTAGTTTGAACCAGATTCCTAAGGATACGGAATTCCTTCCATCGTGCCGGGTCATTAGTCCTCCTGGCCTGAGAGTACTTTCTGTCTCTTTCCCTTCTGAGACTTTTAATCTCTTTTGATATCCACGGACAAGTTTTTTTCCCCGCCTGAAAATCATGTACTGGGGCTACTACATCAAATGTTGAAATTAATATATTATTGAGTTTTTCTACCTTTGAATTTAAATTTCTTTCAGAAAATACACTTCTCCAGTCAGCTTCAGAGAGCAGAGTGAACAATCTGTCCTCATCAACTTTACTTAGGTTTCTGAATTTTTTAAAACACGGGGCGACATTTATACTTGAATTGAAATTGTAATGTATTTGAATAAGATCATGGTTGAACAGGAAGGGAACTGGGTGTTGAGAATAATTTTGTACTCTAGTAAGATCTTCCACAGCCATAAGGTCAATCCATGTACTAGACATACCGGAGTGGTGCGTAGATCCATGTGGTACTATAGATAAACCAGCTGAATTGACCAAAGACGTAAGGTATTGGGATTGATTGGAGCGAATATTTAAGTTAGTATTGAAATCCCCTGCAATTATAACATTATTATAATTAAGCGTGTAATTAAAAAGCTCCGTCTCAAATTCATTACCGAAACCAGCATTGGGTGGTTTATATACAACCCCAAAAAGTAAACGTTCGCGAGATAGAGAGAGATCAATAAATAAAAATTCAGTGGACGGGACAGTGGTTTCAGTACTGACGTGTAGGATCTTACACTTAAAATCATTATGGACATATACGCAGACCCCACCACCTCTACGAGAAACCCTGTCTTTTCTGAAAAGTGAGTAATTATTAAGGCTGATATTTGAGGAATCAAATTGAGGCTTGAGCCAAGTTTCAGATACAGCTATAATATGAAAGGATCTCTGACCAAAATAATCAGCAAACTCGTCAAAATGAGCAGGCAGGGATTGAGCATTGACGTGACATATATTAAGAAAGGCCATTAAATCTTACAAGAGGGAGACAATACCATATATAGGGCAACTTACAAAAAAGAGCCCTGCAATAAAAGGTGATTAGCGTAAAAACCTTCCAGTTCCGTAGAGCAGACCACATGTTGGAAACAATAATGTTTAGAATGCAGGTGTGAAATGGGTTGTACCAGATAAGGTAATAACAAATAGAAAAGAGTACCAAAAAGTGTACGTAAGGAGTGTACCTAAGCAAGAATAACAGACGAGAAGCTAAGACTTTTCCTGACTGGAGCATCGTAATTTTTACAGCAGAGTGAATTAATATAGTAAGTAAGCATAAGAGAATCGCGAGAAAAATTAAGTAATCTAACGCTCGAAAGTGAAGCATTATCAAAATGAAAAAGATCAACTTAATAATAGTTGCCAAATTACTAACGACACCATAAAAACAATATAGAATATGTAGATTTATAAAATAAATAAAGTTAATAACCATCAGTATGCGAAATAAAATTACTGCAAACCATACTCCCCACGATGTCAATTGGGAATATTTTCTTCTTATATCGAAATTAACGTAGAGAATCCAAATCACGAACATGAGCAAGAAAAATTCTCGGCGCACCATCAGATTTCCGGCAAAAAATCTTGCCCCCAGCAATCCACAGGTATTTTATTTTGTTGTTTCTTCTTAGTTCCAACGCGGCGCTGTAGATCTGCCGATTGGACTTAGTGAGCGACTCCCTGATGTATAAGGCTCGATCTTCGCTCCAACCAATAAGTTTAGTCGAAAGACCACGCTTTCTTTTACCAAGTACCAGAAAGTTCTTACAGGTAGCTTGTGAGTTAAAAGTGACTATTACTATAGGTGGAAGCGAAGGTCTAGCAGCAGTGTAATTTGCAGATTTGAGCCTGTATGCTGTTGTCAGATCCGCCTTAGTGAGGGGTACCTCCAAGGTAGAACCGATTTGACAGATGATAGCTGAAAGGTCCTCCCCCTCTTTCTCAGGTAAACCATGGATCTCTAAAGTCTCGGAGAGAGCAGCTTGCTCCAGACTATTGCACTTTAGGGTTAAACATTCTACTTCAGATTCCAGCTGCGATTGTCTATCCTGGAAATTCTTTGACGACGCAAGAATTTTGTTGACATCAGACACATTAGAAGCGGTAGTTTCCTCCAGTACAGAAATGCGCTTAGCATTATTGATGATATCATCCTTCATTTCCTTAATAGAGGTGTCAAGAGATTTATTGAAGGTGGTCTGATCATACTTGAATGATTCAAACAATGCTTTCATCTGTGACAGACCCGCCTCATGACATTTCGTGACCGCTTCGACAATAGCTGCCTCGACTCCAGGCACCAGAACCACTGATGCCGCACCTGAGGTACTTCCGGTATCGTCAGCTGTTGAGGAAGTGTTAGACAGTTTTCGAACATGTCGAGAATGAGAAGAATTTTCAGATGCAGAGGTCACAGAGCAGCTGGAACAATACCAAACCTTCTCCTTTTTTTTAATTCTCGAGAGATCTTTACTCGGCAGGTTCATGCAATTTAGGTGCGCCAGGGCACCATACTTTCCACAAGCAAGTGAGTCAGCGACCCCTCGCGTGACCAATTCCTTACACACTGAACAGGCCACCATCTTGAACTTCCAATGTCCACAAAAATAACTAGGAAACACAAAATTAACTGTTTTCTGACTAAAACCCACTCAGAAATGCAACACAATGGAGACCTCAGCACTAAGCACAACCCGTAAGCAAGTTATAAAGTCATACACTCACATGAAAACAAAGCAATTAACCGAAATGTGTCCGGCGCGACACGAAACGCGTCTTCTACCAACGACCAGGGCCGTATTTTATTACGCGAAAATTTGATTGTATTCATACGAGTTTTAATATGTTTTTTAATGAAAGTGATAGGATAATCATTTTTAAGTAGTATTTGAGTAACACTTCAAGATTGTGAAAATGGAACCGTTTATCCGACAAATTTATGGCCCTATCAACCAAATTAAACACAATATTCCTTTTCATATTTTTTGGATGACCTGAAAAGTAATTGATAGTTCTACTTGATGAAGAGGGTTTTTGGTCCCAATTAGTGATAATCCGGTTGTTTTCTCTAGATAGAGTCGAATCAAGAAAATTATTACTATTTTTGTTTTCTAATTCTGAAGTAAATTTGAGATTTTTGTTATACGAATTAAAAATGTTGATAACCAGATTAATATGGTCTTTTTTTATACATAGAATGATGTCATCGACATAGCGATAATAAAAAAGAGGAATACAACTGTGAACCACTTTCAATTTTTTTAAACAATTAGTTTTCAAGAAATTTTCAAGAAAGACGGCTTTCAACAACCCACGCACGTTACATGGACCGCAATGCCAACCTCTTCTGACCGCTGCACAGTAGGGAAAAATGAAGAAAAAATGTTCAAACTATGCGATTCCGGCTACAATTTTCAATCGATTGAAATTTTGTTTAACTAAAGCGAACTGAATTCTTAAGAAATTCCTCGAGATCAGTTGCAGAAAACAAATTTCTATTCACTTTATTTAAACATAAAAGTAATGGCATTTTCAGCCATTTTCAAGCAAGATGGCTTTAAAAAAATCCGCGCACGTTACATGGACCGCAATGCCAGCGTCTTTCGACTACTGCACAGTGAGGCAAAATGAAAAGAAAACTATATGATTCCGGCTACAATTTTCAATCGATTAAAATTTTATTTTAACTGAAAAAACTGCATTCTTAAGAGATCCCTCGAGGTCAATTCCAGAAAAAATTATTTCATTTACTTTATTTAAACATAAAGTTGATGCCCTTCTCAGCCATTTTCGAGAAAGATAGTTTTTAAAAAATCCGCGCATGTTACTTGGACCGCAATGCCAACGTTTTCGACCGCTACACAGTGGGGCAAAATGAAAAAAATGTTTAAACTATAAGATTCCGGCTATAATTTTCAATCGATTCAAATTTTCATTAACTAAAGCACACTAAATTATTGAGACGATTGAGGCCGATTTCAGAAAAAATTGTTCTATTCACTTTACTTAAACATAAAGTTGAAAACAATTTTTGCTATAAAAAACATATTGTTGCTTCGATGATTAAAAATACTTAATATTATAGTGTAAACTCGATAAATTAACATTCAAGAAGCATAGCTTCATATTTCATTAGAAATAAATAATTTGTTACTAACTATTGTATTGTCATCAACAATGGTAGATGATTGTTGAATGATTTTTAGCAGCTGTGATGTGATTTTTGTTTTCAATCTGAATTAATGTATTTCTTATTGGTATGTACAAATTTTACAAACAAATGCGCAGTATAAGCACTTTTTAAGTATTCGTCACTTTTTTTACCTAACTTTGTTAGGCTTGTTAGTACTTTGGTATTCAATTCTGATTTTATTGCGAGATCTTCTCCACTATCTATGACTGGATCATAAGAGATAATCAATTTTTGAGTCAAGTTTTTTTTTGTGAATTGTTAAATAAAGGAAACTAAGATACTTTTCATATTTATCTTTTAACGCCAAACCGTATTGATGTGATATTGACAAACTAAACTAAGCATATTTAAAAGAAAAGTACCTGAAAATCCTAAAAATTGCTCAAACTGTGCATTTGTTCATAAATGTTAATGATAATCACCGTTATGAAACGACAATATATTTTAATCATGTATAACAGGAAACTCAAGACTGAACACGTTTTAAAAGAAAAGTATCTCAAAATCTTGGCAATTTCTAAAAATTAGCATTATTCATAAATCATGGGTATAACAATAACAAATAAATTTGTTCTGTTTTCTAATAATCTGTAGTGCTAACGAGTGAAAACAAGATTCAAACTGACATTTAGAACGCAATTATGCACCGATTTTATATATTTTTTTATATTCAGGACTAAATTTTTCAGAAAATGGTGAGAGTAGATTTTTTATTTTTTTGTTTATTTTATTTTTATGTCAATACGAACAGCGAGAAAAATGTCGATTTTTTAAATTTCATTTTTATCTTCCAGACAAAATTTCTCTTGCACTTCTCGTCCCTTAGATTCAATGCACCAGGAATACAAGAGAGATAGCAAAAATTATTAACTTGCAAAGTGAATTGTTATAAACAAATTGTATTCACAAGTATTCGACATTAGGGCTTATTCGTCTCCAAAGTATATTTCGGCTCTGAAATCGATTGCTTTCATCGTTAGGATGATACGTGGCCATTAAAATTTTAAATCAAATGTTATTTGTTTATTTCATAAACAAATAATATAAACGAATGCAAATTTTGGTCGTTTTCAAGCGAAAATGAATAATTTTCTGACCTTACTCAAATTATATTGCCAATGATGTTTTCTGAATGAACTTTTTAAATCCATTAATATTTGTTAATTTTATAAACAAATTATATAAACAAATGCACATTTTGGGCGATTTTAAGCGTAAATAAAGCCTTTTTTTTCTTTTGGCCTTGATAAAATTATATTGCCAATGACATTTTCTGAGACAGTTTTTGCCATCCAACAAATCTTTTCAAATTTCATATTTGTTGATTCTATAAACAAATTATATAAACAAATGTACATTTTTTGCGTTTTTGAGCGAATAGAAATCATTTTTTCTTCTGACCTTGCTCAAATTATATTACCAATGATGCTTTTTGGAAAAAAATTGGCCACCCATCAATACTGGTTAATTTTATAAATGAATTAGATAAACAAATGCTCAATTTGGGCATTTTTAAGCGAAAATAAATTGTTTTTTCTCTTGAGCTTGCTGGAACTATATTGCCAATCACGCTTTTTAGAAAAAAAATTGCCACCCGTCAATATTTGTTCATTGTATTAGAAAATTATATAAACAAATGCACATTTTGGGTGTTCTTAAGAGAAAAGAAATCGTTTTTTTCTGACATTGCTGAAATCATATTGCCAAAGATTTTCCATAGAAAAATGTTGCCAAGCATCGGTAATAGTTTATTATATAAACAAATTATATAAACAAATCCACATTGCAGATATTGATAGGCAGTAAGAAATCGTTTTTTCTTTTATTTTTTTGTAAACTATATTAATATTGAATTCCCATATAAAATTTTGCTGCACCTCACTATTTGTTTATTTTAAAAACGGAATAGGTAAACAAATGCACATTCTAGGCATTTATAGGCAGAAAGAATCGTTCTTTCATCTAATCTTGTTAAAATTATATTGTAAATGATCTTCTTCCACAGAATTTTGTGATAAATTTGAATTTGCGAAATTTATAAAAAAATTACATAAAAAATACATATTATAGGCGTTTATAAGCAGAAAAACAATTTTCTTTTTTGTAGTCTTGTTGAAATTATGTTGGCAATGTTTTTTACATGGACTCTTTGCGAAGAATACAATTTATAAAATTTATAAACAATTGGAATGAACAAATACACATTTTACATTGGCTATATAACTTCAAAAAGGTGAGAAGAAAAAACTATATCTTTTCACTTGAAAAAGTTTTATATGTGAATTTATTTATTTGATTTGTTTATAAAATGAGCAAATATCAATGCATGGCGATATTTTTCAGAAAACGTCATTAGCAATATAATTTCAGCAAGGTCAGAAGAAAAAACGATTTCTTTTCGCCTAAAACCCCCAAAATGTGCATTTGTTTATATATTTTGTTTATAAATAAACAAATATTGATGAGTGGTAAAGATTTCTTCATAAAACATCATTGGAAATATAATTGCAACAAGGTCAGAATGAAAAACTGTTTCTTCTTACCTAAAAACACCCAAAATGTGCATTTGTTTATAAAATAAACGTATAACAATTAATCTTAAATGTTAATGGCCACGTATCATCCTCAAGATAGAAGCAAGCGATTTCAGAGCAGAAATATAATTTGAAGACGAATAACCCCTAATGTCAAGTATTTGTTCATACAATTTTTATATAACAATTAGCTTTGTGAGTTGAAAAATTTGGTATCTTTCTTATACCAAGGCATTGAATTAGAAAAGCATTGAATTCAAGGGACGAGAGGTAGGACAACATTTTTTTTCTAGAAGATAAAAAATCAAATTAAAAAAATCGCCATTTTTCCGTTTTTTGCATTGACATAAACATTAAATGAACGAAAACATTAAAAATTTACTTTAACCATTTTCTGAAAAATTTAGTCCTGAATTGAAGAAAACAATAAATCTGAAATCGATGAATCGTTGCGTTCTAAATGTAATTTTGAACCTCGTTTTCCGATTTCACCCCACTGTGAAAATTGAAGGTGCCAGGACATTTAGCCGACAGTTCGCTTAAGCGCGCCGCCGTTTAGCCACCGAGACTTTTCGGCGCCAAGCCGTTTAATTTTATTTTCGTATCGATTACGAATGTAGGGGAAACTGTGATAAATTAGGTTATTTTTAAGATTAGTTCATTAGAATTTATTGCAAAATGCAAAAAAAATTCAAACTTTACAACACCTAAATGTCCGGCGCCTAAACGTCCCGCGCCTAAACGGCGACACCCAAATATTATCCTATTTAATAAATCTCCTCCAGAAAAAATCTCGAAATCTATCTAAATATCTCCAAATCAATCGAAATCTATCGAAATATCTCGAAATATATCGAAATTTATTACTGCCACGAGGTTTATTTTTCATTTCAGTGTTAAACACAATATTCGCTAATTTCTTCTACACAAGAATTGGCAGTTTTCATGGATTATTGTGGATTGTGTTTTGTCCTACACAAGAACCGACAGTGTACTACTGTTATTTGAAAAATATGCCATTCGGCAATTAAAAAAAAATCACAGTTTGACTATTTATCAACGAACATGCTTAATTTTTTTTAACGAATTAAACTAAGAACGCTTTTACGGTGACTGTTTGATATGATACTTTGCAAATTTACAAGAATTATTAATTATTTATGAAATCTTTATAAACGAATTCAGAATTTGCCTATTTTTCAACGAATAGGCTCAATTAAAAAAAAAAAATTCACTCAGGATATCTTTGCGATTTTTGTTTAATTATATGAGAATATCTTTGCGATGACTTTTTTTCTATTCTATAGTGCTTTACAAATTCCCAATATTTATGATTTATTAAAACAATTTTTCTAAGAAAATTCAGAGTTTTCTATTTTTTAACGAATAGACTCAATTTGTTAACGGAATCAACTAAGAATGTGTCTTCGATGAGTTTTTTCCATGATGTTACACAAATTCCCAAGAACTATTTATTATTAAAAGTTAATATTTTTTAAAAATAAATTTTGTTTTTTAAGGAATAGGCTTGATTCTTTACAGATTAACTGAGAATGTATTCGCGAGCACTCTTTTCTATAGTGCTTTACAAATTCTAAAAAACTAAGATTTATTTATTCAAACAATTTTTGTAAGGAAATTCAGAGTTTTCTATTTTTTAACGAATAAACTCAATTTGTTGACGTAATCAACTAAGAATGTCTCTTCGATGAGTTTTTTTTATGATGTTACGCACATTCCCAAGAATTATTTATTATCAAAAATTAATATTTTTTAAAAATAAATTTTGTTTTTCAAGGAAAAGGCTTGATTTTTTACAGATTAACTGAGAATGTATTTGCGAGCACTCTTTCCTATAGTGCTTTACAAATTCTAAAAAACTATGATTTATTTATTCAAATAATTTTTGTAAGGAAATTCAAAGTTTGGTTATTTTTCAACGGAATCAACTAAGAATGCTTTTTCGGTGACTGTTTGATATTATCCTTTGCAAATGTACAAGAATTATTAATTATTAAAAATGTTCATAAACAAATACAGTGTTTGGCTATTTTTCAACAAATATGCTTAATTCTTTCACATCATTATCTCAGAATATCTTTGCGATGACTTTTTTCTATGATGCTTTGCAAATTTCCAATATTCGTTAATTATTATTCGAACAATGTTTATAAGCAAATTGAGATTTTGGCTATTTTTCAACGAATAGGCTCAATTTTTGCGAAATGAATGATGACTTTTTTCTATGTTGCTTTGTAAATTTTCAAGAATTAATAATAATTTGAACCATTTTCATTAAAAAATTTAGAATTTGGCTATGTTTCAACAAATAGGCTACATTTTTTTACAGAATTAACTAAGAATATCATTCCGATTACTTTTTTTATATGATGCTTTCGAAATTTCCAAGAATTATGAATTATTTAAACAATTTTCATCAAGAAATCAAGAGCTTGGCCATTTTCAGCGAATAGGATCAATTAGTTCAGTGAATCAAGATTTCAACGATACTTTGCGAATATACAATAATTATTCATTATTTAAGCAATATTCTTAAACAAGTTCAGAGTCTAGCTATTTGTCAATGAATAGGCTATATTTTTTAATTCAATGAACTAAGAATATCTTTCCGATAACTTTTTTCTATGATACTTTGTACATTCTCAATTATCAATAATTATTTTACCAATATTTATAAACAAATTGAGAGTTTAGCTGTTTTGAAAATAATAGGCTCAATTTGGTTACGGAAGCAAGAAAGTACGTATTTCCAATAAGACTTTCCTACATTGCTTTGCACATTTGCAATAATTATTGATTTTTCATAAACATATTCAGAGTTTGGCTGTTTTTCAACGAATAGGCTCAGTTTGTCTATGAATGCAACTAAGAATATTTTTCCGATGACTGTTATCTAGGTTGCTTCGTAAATTTACAAGAATTTTCAATTATTTAAAGAATTTCCGTTAAAAAATTGAGATTTTGGCTATTTTTCAACGTATGTATTTTATTGAACTTCATTTCCAAATAAAATAATTACATGTAAATAAATTGATCGCGCAGGGATCACAGCGCAAAAGCAGCTACAAAAAGGGGAAATATGGTGGTTTTCTCACGAAAAAGGAGAAAATAGGGGAGAGATTAAACATTTATTTCCATATGTCGAGAAAAATATCTTTTTGTAAGATATGTTACATTTTTAATTAATTTTCAATGATTTTTCAATGATTTCTGCCATTAAAGATTTATTTTTAAAAATTGGATGTACTTAGATCGTTGGAAATCCATCCAGAGTGATATAAAAAAGTCAGCGAAAAAATAAAATAAGTTACATCAAATTTTGATATTTTTAACGTCGTTCTCATAAATATTTCTTCCCAAGATTTGTCATTTCATCCTTACTATAATTAATACTTTCGATGTAAATTTAAAACTAAACTCTTCAGTAGAGCGAAATAAAAATGCTAAAACCCAATCTATTTGTTTGAGCTGAAGGATAACAATTTGTGGGTCGACATCTAAATCAAGTTAAAAAAAAATAATTTTCAAATCGGTTAATATCTTCTGTTCTCTTCCTTACAATAAAAATTTTTTTCACAGTAAAAAAAAGTTTTGCCTTATTTAACATTTTTTGAAAATATACAAAAACATGTTTTTTGGATTGATTCAAACCTGAAATTGCGTCAGCTTGAACCAAAGAAACATGTTCTTTGTTTATTCATGTGAAACATTTTTTCCGCGGTGCTTATAACGTTCCAAAATCGCAAAAAAGATATAAAATCCCAAAAATCCTAACTCACAAGAAAAATTGTTTTCCGAAAAAGCAAAATGAAAAAATGTTTCTTTGGTTCAAGCTGAATAAATTTCAGGTTCGACATATTCAACTCCTGTAAAAATGTGTGCATATGATTCAATCCAAAAAAAAAAACATGTTTTTGCACATTTTCAAAAAATTGTGACTGAGCAAAAAAATTACTTTTAAATTTCGCAATGTTAAATTTTCAACTAATAATATCATTTTTAAACAGAATAGTTGAGTTGTTGAATGAAGAACATCAGCTTTCAATCAAGCATCGAAAAGTTCTATTTTCGTCTCAAAAAATGAATTTCTAATATAACTGAATTTTCTCCCAATTTGTTGAATTTTGAAGCCTGAAAAAAGAATTTTCTACAATGCATTTGATTTTTCAACACGAAAATATAAATTTTCAATTTAAAATTTAATTTTCAATCAAACATTGAAATTTTGAGTTAAAACCCCATGTTTTCAACAAACAAGCAAAAATTTCAACTAAAATTATCAATTTTTAACTAAAAAATTAATTTTTAACAAAGTTGTTCAAAATGCGACCAATTAGTTGAATTATCTACCAAACTGTCCAATTTTCGAGAGAAAATTCAGATTTTCTACAAAACAGTTGAATCTTTAATCCGAAAACACGAATTTTCAACAAGAGTTGAGATTTCAAACAAAAAAGATTGTTTAGTCAATGAACAAAAAAAAAATGCATTCCAAATGTCAAATTTTAAAGCAAGAAGATTAATTTTCTACAAAAAAGGACGAATTTTTAACAAATCACATAAATTTTTAACCAAGTAGTTGAATTTTCAAAATAAAAAAGGTCAACTTTAAATCAAGAATGGAATTGCTACATTTTTGTTTCAAGAAACTAATTTTCAAATTGAAAACCCAATTTTCTACAGAATTATTGAATTTTTGAGCTAAAAAAATAACTTTCTACAATACAGTTGAGTTTTGAATTCAAAAATATAAGCTTTCAATACAAAGAATAATTTTCAATAAAAAATTGAAATTTTCAGTTAAAAAAATGAATTTTTAACAAAGTAATTTGATTTTCAACCAAAGAGACAGCTTTCCAACAAAATAAATATATTTTATAATAGTTAAATTTCTGACCAATTTTCTGCCAAAAAATATAACTTCTGAACGAAATTCATGAACTTGCAACCAAATAGTTGAACTTCCGACTAAAAAGATCAATTTTCAAACACAAATGGAATAGTTCAATTGTGAATTTAAAAAAATTAATTTTCAACAAAAAAAGTTTCAACAATAGTTGTATGGACAAGCAAAGATTTAAAAAAATGAAAAATTGCTCAAGTTAGAACACTTAAAATTGCATTTGATGAATTTGGAGTATTCCATTTTTTAATTAGGTATTTAACTTTGTACATTTCAACTAACATTAATACTCTTCTAATACTTATTTAAAAAGCACTATATGTTTTGTGACTGTTCCAATTTTATTTTGGATAATAACTTGTGTCTCCAGTTTTCACATTTTCAACTTGCTTTAAAATGTTTCATCTTTAAATTTTTTTAAGAGTATTTTTAATGGTCTGCACTTGAAACGTGCGCCTTATTTATTCATAAATAATTTATTCAAGTGCTATAATTGCCTTGAGTAGTATTCAATAATGGGTACAATTTCAAATATCGTATATTTAAAAAGAAAAGGGGAAAAAGAGGAAGTTTTTGATGTGTAAACATCTTAGACCTCGATATGGAGAGTCGCACCTGATTCTAATGAAAGCACGACAAGAAAGTGTAACGCAGGCCTCTGACACACGCGCTGTGTCTCATGTCACAGAACGGAGGCTTGCTTCTCTCTCTCTCTCTCTTTCCCCCTCCCCCTCTCTCAAACGAATAATAATTGTTTAAACAATTGTAAATTATTTACAAACAGGAGAAAAATATGCTGTGTCTAATTTGAAAAAAAGAAACAATTTTACATATTTTTCTTATAAGTTTTGAGTACTCAGATGTGTAATAATAATGATAAGTGACATAATAATGAATTTTTCATAATGAAAATTCAATTTTTAATATTCTTCTTCATGAAATATAATTAGCCTAATTCTAAATGTAGATTTTAGTGACTTGATTAAATATTTCTAGAACTTTTCCTTCGATGCAATCAAAAGCTAAGTTTAATTTAAAGAACTTATCAATATTGATATAAAGTCAGGTTTTCATAACTGAATTAAAACAAATTAATAGAACTGTATTCTAACAGACTTGCAGAAAATTATCTTCAAAATTAACCCAAGAACAATGAAAAATTGTTTCTTTCCGAATTTATTGATATTTTCCGGAAACATTAACATTTGACGTTTTTTCAAACAACTTCTGATAAAATTAGCACATACTGGCTTTCATTTAAGCCCATAAAACGGGTACTTCCATCACCTTTTATGCAATAATTGAAAAAAAATCTACAGCTTATTATTATTAAAACTAGGGTGCTTTTCCAACCTATTGGAAAATAGATGTCCAGAAACTTTTGTACGAAATTGCATGTGAGAGAAAATAAATTGTTATACATGCGAGTGAGTTATTATTTGCTTCTTGTACGATTTGAATTTCAGTTAACGTTTACCGAAGATGTTTACACATAAATCCGTCTTGGGTCGTAGTTTAGGACGCACGTGATGTTTTTTTGAGAATAGGGGAAAGAAGGGGAATGTCAAGAAAAAAGGAAAAACTAAGAAAAAAAGGGGAAACTAAGAAAAAAGGGAAAGACTGTGCACCCTGTATAAGACTTACACCAACATGCGTATTGCTGAGAGGAGTATGAATCCAAACAAAATTCCGAAGGGTGTAGCTTCCCCTTGATAAACTTGGAAGCCTCCGAATAGCAAGTATTTAAAAATCAAATGACCGAAATTTAAATGAGTACATGGAATTTTGAAGGTTTTACACAAATCAATTGTAATTCACCGCTTATAAGGCTATAAGTCATCAATGACGAGATTGCCCTTCCGGCGAATAAAGCGGATGTGAGATTGTATAATGCGACTGTTGGAAACGATGGTCAACAAGCCTAATGCAAATCTGTACACATTAACATATGAATATTAATTTCCATCCGGCGCACAAACGAAGTTATTACCTCCGCGTGACGGGTTTCATCATTAAGCGGAAATCCAGGAGACTTCGGACACAAAAAGCCCGCTGCATTCATTTGCATCCGAATCGATAAACTGCGTTGAGATTTTATCATATTCTTTATTCAGAATCCACGATTTTAATTACCCATTTTTTCAAAGCAGCTGCGTTCCCTAAATTTTAATATACTCTTGCTTATCGAAAAATAATCATCATGTTATAGTTTTACATATTTCAGACTTCAGAGTTCAAAATGCTCTCAAGAAAGGAGAAATGAACTTTTGAAAAAATGCTAATAATTTTTTACCAGAAAAAATGTATTTCAAGCGAAGGGGTTGAGCCTTCAAATTTAAAAGTTGACTGCTTTAGAAACCAGTTGAATTCTCAACGTAAGAAAAAATTAATTTTAGACCAAACAGTTGTATTTACAACCAAATAGTTCAACTTTTACGCAAACCTACAGAGATGAATTTTCAACCAAATAATCCAATTTTCAAACAAAAAAGATTAAACTTCAACCAAAAAACAGTTTGCATTTTCAAAGAAGTAGTGGTCTCAAATCAAGAAGACGATTTTTTTAGAAGACAGTTGAATTTTGAATCCAAAAGGATAAAGTTCCAACAAAACAGTTAAGTTTTCGATTAAAAATATGCCTTCTTAAGAAATCGTTTTAATTTAAGACAATATGATTAAATTTTCAATTAATAGTTGAATTTTGAACCAAACAATTACATTTTCCACCTACAAAAATATATTCAACCAAAAAAGATGAATCCTTATACAAGCCACAATAATTTTGAACAAAATAGTTCCATTTTGAATGGAAAAAAAAACAATTTATACAGAAAAAGATAAATTTTCAAATCAGAAAGAGGAATTTTCAACTAAGAAAGACTTTCTAGCCTTTGAACCAAATTGTGTAATTTTCAACCGATAAGTTAATTTTTAAGCAAAGATTTGATTTTTCTATTACAATAATAAAATTTTGAACCCAAAAAAATGAATTTTCAACAAATGAATTGAATTTCCAACCAAAGAAGATTGTTCAGTCAACGAAGAAAAGAGTTTCAACAACATTGTTGAATTGTCATCAAAATAGTTGAGTTTTTCAACCAAACAAGTTGAATTTTCCACCAAAATAATACAATGTTTTACCTAAAAAGATGAGTTATTAACAAGGAAGTTAAATTTTCAAGCCAATAAGACTAATTTTTCACAAAAACAGTTGAATTTTCAGGGTGTCTAGTGAGCAGGCAATTTGAAATTCCCGGTCAAATATTTTTCCCCCCAACCAAGTTTTAGATGTCTTTTTGTGATTTTTAAAAGTCAACGTATACATAGATATAGGAATTTTAACATAATATACATAGAAAAAATCTGCCCGCTGCGCGAGTACACTCTCATCGCGCCCTACGTGCGCGGCTCCCAAGTCTGAGCGCGCCTAAGGCGCGCACCTGTTGGATCTCGCGTTTCGCGCTCGATCATTGTACATCCCCCACATTTTTCATAAGACTTTTGAAATTATAGGCCAAACTATCAAAAACTGAAATTTAATAATTGTGAATTCTCTTTTGTTAAAGCTCCTTCGACTTTAACAAACACATTCTCATCACGAGCCTCGTGAGAAAAAAGGTTAAAAGCAAGTTTTCAGATCTAATTTGAAAACGATTTTCTCATCGAACATTTATTTGTACCTTGTGTTTTTTTGTCAACAAATTTAATTTGTAATTTTATTATTCATGATCAAACAAAAACTACGCGTCTTATCAAAAAATGATTAATAACAAATTTGTAGCTCTTTTTTGGATGAACAACCTTTGTCTCTTTATTTTTTTTCGTGGCTTGTGTCGTTTTTCGTGAGGATAAATTGTTCGAATTTCCGAGTACTACGAATAACCGTACATAGAATTTACAAATCTTGAAAAAAATGGTTCAAAAAATTTTGTAAATGCTATAACCTTTTAAACATTTATCCAAAGTAGCTGATTAAAGAACTTGTCCTTTTCTATTAGATCGAAATTCCCGGGGTTTTCACGGACCAATAAAATTCCTGGGTTTTTCCCGGTTTCTCCCGGTTTCCCGGTCCGCTAGATACCCTGATTTTAAATCCAGAAATATGAATTTTCAATAAAACAGGTAATTTTAAACCAAGCCGTTAATATTTGAACTGAAAACAGTTAACTTACAAAAAGAAAACGAATTTCTAACAAAAAAGATGAAGCATAAACCAGAAAGATGAATCTTCAACTAATGAAATTAATGTTTATTGAAGTAGTTCAACTTTGAACTAAAAAGAAAAATTTTCTACCAAATAATTAAAATTTGAAGTCATTGAATTTCAATTTCCAACCAAAAAAAAAAGAGTTAAACTTTCAGTTGAAAACCTTAATTTTCAATTTAAACAAATCAATTTTCAACAAAATAATTCCAATTTCAACCAAATAGTTGAATTTTCAACAAAAAATATCAATTTCGACTCAAATATACTAAAAACAATCAATTTTCAGTCAAAAATAGAACGGTTAAATTTTCAATTAAGAAAAGTTAATTTTCAACAACAAAACACAAATTTTCAACAGAATAGTTAAATCATTAACGAATATAAATAAATATTAACAATGTAGTTGAAAAGAGTTGAATTCTTAAGGAAGAAAGATTTTTGTGTCAAAGGAGAAAAAAAATGTTGAAAAAAATTGATTTTCAACGATAAATGTAATAGTTGAGTTTGCAACGAAAAATGATCAATTTTCAGCGAAAAATAGACAGTTAAATTTTCATGGAAGAAAATTAATTTTCAAACAAAAAAATAGAATTTTCAACATAGTAGTGCCATTTCCAACCAATATAAAGATTTATTATCAAAATACTTCAGATTTCAACCAAGTCGTGGAATTTTCAAACAAAAAGTATTAATTCTTAAAAATGAATGTGAAAGTTGAGTTTTTAACTGGAAACGATAAATTTTCAGCCAAAAACCATTATTTCCTTGAAAAATTGATGGAATTTTCCATTTTTCAAAAATAGAAGGCTGTAATTTTCAGAAAAGAAAAGTGATTTTCAACAAAATAGTTAAATCTTCAACCAATAAAATTAATTTTCAACAGAATAGTTTATTTTTGAATCAAAAAGATTAATTTTTACTATAAAAGACAAAGCTTCTACCATACAATTCAAATTTAAAATGAAAACTATCAATTTTCAATTAAAAATGGAATAATGGTATTTTCAGTTTGAATAATTAATTTCAAACAAACAA
>CAKNXH010080945.1:24645-46143 GCA_932178445.1 Andricus quercusramuli | reverse complement strand
TAGAAATAGGCCAGTCGGTGAAGAAAGTGATCGCAAAACTGGGAAAACAGGGTAATTATCACGAAAAAGGGGAAAAATGGGGGAAAGATTATACATTTACAGGGTGTCTACTCAAATCCTGGAAAAAAATTTCCTGATAATTCCAGGTTTCTTCCAGGTATAATTTTTTATGATATCGAGCCATTCAAATATTTCTTATTTATTCAAATAATCGACTCGGAACATGTATACAGTTTCGCGAGTTTATACAATAAATAATGTTTTTAAATGTATTTTCTATGTATATTCAATCAATATGTTAAACTTAGAAGGCTTTGAAAAATAATGCTACAAGACATTCTTACATATATCAGCACCATCAATTATTTAAATATTTGAATTATAGTATAAACAATGTTTGTTAAACATTATAAATAATTTCTTTAATTTGTCTCTCAAGTCTATAACTTTCAATAATAATTCAAACAAATTTTTATTTTATCTTCTTAGCTTCAAATTCGGTGAATATTTGTATAAAATTAATGTAGATGCTGTATTAAATTTAATTTAAACCACTTTGAAATCCTAACTTTTAAGTAAAAATATTGCATTTTCAATAATATGAATTGATTTTAACCAAGTAGTTGAATTTTCAAGCAAAAAATTTAATTTTTCATCAAAAGACGATTTTTTGACACAATATATGAATTCTCAACCAAGTAGTTGAATTTTCAATTTAAAAAGATCGATTTTTAAACAAAAACTTGAATCTTGAACAGAAAATATCAGTTTTCAACCAAAAATAGAAGTTGAATTTTCAGTTTAAAATTAATTTTCCACAAAAAAAAAGAATTTTCAACCAAAGTGATGAATTTTAGACTAAAATCATGGAATATTTAACTGGAATAGTTACATTTTCAGTTTGAAAAGAATTGAACAAAAAAATATACGAATTGAAAAAACATTAGTTACATTTCCAAATTTTTATTTTATCTTCTGATACTTCACATTCGATGCACATTCAGATAAAATGAATTTAGTTACTATATTAAATTCAGATTGAACCAAAAAAGAGGATTTTTCAAAAGACATCTGAATTATCAACAAATAGATCGTTTTCAACAAAAACAAAAAATTTTGATTAAATAGTTAAATTTTCAACAAAAAAATCGCTTGTGATTAAACAGTTGCACTTTCAACCAAAAAGTTGAACTTTCAATCAAAAGAGACGAATTTTCAACGAAATAGATTAATTTTGAATTGGATAGTGGATGAATTTTCTAACATAAAAAAGAAATTTTTAATCCAAAAGGATGAATTTTGTATCTAGAAAGGCAAATTCAGCAAAACAGTGCAATATTCGACAAAAAAGAGGAATTTTTAACCAAATTGTTGAATTTTCAACCAAATAGTCGATTTCTTTGGAAAAAGAATAAACTTGTAACCAAAGATAGTTGAATTTTCTTGATAACAGGAAAAAAAGGAATTCTTCTTAAAAAAGGGGCGAGAATAGAAGGTGTATTAAGTCTTTGATTAAATTTGAAATAAATCGATTTTAAACGTTTTCGACTAAAAAATGTCCAACTGTCAAGTTTTGCAATTTGAAAAAACTAAAAGTTTGAATATGGATTCACGCATATTAAAAATTTCTCAATTTTTAAAACAGGCAGATTCACTTAAAGTAGCAGAATCTCTCGGACAAAAAATATGTTGCTTTTTAGAGAAAATAAGACGATACGTATTTTTCCGATTTTCGAGAAAAAAATTCTACAAAATTAGGGTATTTTGGTTCAAAATTGACAAAAAGGCCAATTTTCAACAATAAAAAAAAAATTTCATAAGAAAGATACCTTATGAGTTTATGTGTGTTAAATAAATTTTGTGGCCACAGGAGATTTTTATTCATAAATTCGAATTTTGTAATTCTTCTCGCAAACAACGACACATCCGAAAAATGTTAGGATCAAAGTTTTCAGGTCTAAAAAGTTCTTATCTGAAAATAATATAT
Source organism: Andricus quercusramuli (assembly GCA_932178445.1). Taxonomy (NCBI): domain Eukaryota; kingdom Metazoa; phylum Arthropoda; class Insecta; order Hymenoptera; family Cynipidae; genus Andricus; species Andricus quercusramuli. Next base: position 44,156 of record CAKNXH010080945.1, on the reverse strand, counting down.
CTTGCTTTTTCGCGATATCTTGTCATATTTACGAGGAAAACTTCAAAATTACATTTTTTTAGAAAAAAATATCCTCCCGATAGCAAAATCTCAATCTCGATCTTATCCCACATGAAACCGATATATCTTCCTTATATAAGCAGAAACTGTAAAACAAAAATATAGAAAAAATAAAAAGGTGGGGTTTTCCAGAAAATATTTTTGATTTTATTTTTTCAAATCTTAAAAACTTGAACAAATATTTTCTGGAAAAGAACCACGTTTTTTATTATTTTCAATAGTTTTTTTTTAGTTTCTGCTTACATAAGGATTACATGGGTAATATTCACGAAACTGTACACTTTTGCAACTAAAATTATAAAATTTTCAATTGCATTTTTTTTGCGCAGTAAATATTTTTTTTACTTTGAAAGTACATTATTTACGAAAATAAGGCATGGTTTTTAGCACAAACTTGCAAATAAATTTATTATAGACACTTTTTCAAAAACTTCACATTACGGAGCTGACCACTGTATTATGGAGCTGACCATTTGTATGAATGGGTGTGTTTCCATTATAAATAGACTTTTCGATTTAAAAAATACTTAGGACTCTATTTTCTCTTCATATACTATACATTTATTTAGTATATTTTAATAATATAAAGTGCAAACAAAAAATTAAGCACATGAAAAGTAAAGTATATGTTATTATAAATACTGAGCATGAAAATCAAATTATCAGAGGTTGATGAATAATTAAAACTTCAAGTACATTTTTTTACATAAAATGTGGATGAGTAAACTTATTTTCTCCAATATTCGCTGATTCATAATTAAATACAAAAGTTATAGGTCTGTAGAAGTGACAGGTAAAGAAATGTTCAGTCTATTTAATAAATATAAAAATATAATTCATTCAAAATAAACTATACAAAACAGAATTTCAACATTTTGATGATTAAACTACACGTATTTTAACATTTAATGATAACTCTAGTAATTTATTTGGCCGCTCAAACACAAAAAACAACATTTTTTTCAAGATTATAATACTCTTAATTAGAGTTAATGAGCAATACGGTGATTTATTTAAAGGCCTTTATTTAACCTAAAAAATGATAAGTTCATTAAATAAAACTGAACTAAGTAATTGCAGAAAAGAGATAATAACTTGTTTCTAATCCTTTTTCATAAGAAGTTTTTTTGATCGAACTGCTGAGGCATCAATATTTGCAGATTTTTTTGGTCTTTTTTTATATTTGAGACTCTTGGATTGTACACTTTTTCCCTGAGTTGTAGGTTGATCATTTTTATCATCTGCTTTACTTTTTCTTGATTTGACACATATATTTTTGGATAAAGTGTAGTTTAATTGTCCTTTTGAAAAATGTTTGCAAACTTTACCAGCAATAAGGGTTACGTCCCATGGCAGCGTCAATCTTGGCGTAAAACGCAAAACGTCAAATCACTAGATAAATCAGCCAATGATATTCTCCTAGTAATCCACAGAAACACAGTAATTGGCTGTAATATCTGGTGATTTGCGGTTTTGCGTTTTCCGCCAAGTTTGACGCTGCCATGGGAGGCCACCCTAATACATTTTATTAGAAACCGTAATACTTTCATTATGGAGCTGACCATTATGAAGCTGACATTTATAACTAAACTTACATTTTTCGCTCGAATTTTTTAACTTCTCCTTTTTTTCCGCACACCGGCAGTTTGCGTCTAGACTGTAACTGTAAATAAACTCAAAACCACTGATAGACTTCATTTACTTTAAGCGATTTGTTGCATTTTGGAGCTGGCCGGTTTTTTTGTACGGACTGTTTTGTAAACAAACCATCACAGTTTTCGAATGATTTCGAGTAAGAAAAATTCCATCGAGCGTCGGTTAGATAGTTTGAGAGTGAGTCTTCGAAATAATGTCAGTAAATGGCGTTTAAATGTACCGCGAGATTTAAAAATCGTGAGAAAGTACGATAAACAAAATTATTTGAAATATGATGTGACAAAGTGCATCGCTTTATTTAGAAACTTTAACAGTAATTTATGTAACATTGTAGCGCACTTAAAAATCAACTATATACTTGGATTCAAATAATATAGATACTGGAAGGTAACATTAACTTATTGAAATACATTTTATGAATTTGCGCAAAATATTTTAATTTGGGACAATTACACTGAGAAAACGATTTTTTTGATTCAAACAAAAAGATTTGTTTGAATACATTTTTTTTATTCAACACATGTTCTTTATTTCAATTAACAAAACATTTATTTAATTTCAATGTATGGAAGATATTGAAACTCATTAAATGAAACAAATTATTTGTTTGATACGATTTGTTTCATTCAAATAAACAATTTCATTGAGTCAAACCAAAATTTTGCTTAAACGTCTTATACTTAAATTAAAGAACGTATTTATTTGATTTTAACAAATAATAGTTCTTCATTTATCGACGTTAGTTTCGGGGCGCTGCAGCGCGACTTAGCTTCAGGCATTCATTATGGTGGTGAATCGTTGCATGTATCAGCGTGTTTACTCGGAATGTGTAAGCGGTAAGAAAAAGCCTAAGCGAAGCCTCGAAAATTTAGAAGTTTCATTGGGCGAGCTGGATAAGGGTTGGCTTTCCACCAACTCCAGACCGTCGCCAGTTTTATTTTAATGTAACTTCAGACGTCTGTAAGAGAAATGGAAGTATTTGACAAATTTTTGTTGTTCCGAAAACTGCACGAAACTTGGGACCTAACAAGCGATTTGATCAAAAATTTTGAAGATAAGTTTATTTTTGTCTATATTGTTAACCCTATGAAAACGATTTAAGGTTTTATTAAATGAATAAATACAATATATACATGCAATATGAATAATAATACAGCACACATTCTCGAAATACCCGCTTTAACAAAACTTTTGTTATTGAAACAAGCAAATAATTTGATTGAAAGCAACCAATTCCTTTTTTGAATAAAATTGAACATTTATTTAGATCGAACAAAACTTGCAATTAATTTGATAGAAAAGAATGTTTAACTTAAACAAGAAGTTTCTTTCATTCAAACAAAAAATATATTAAAATCAAAAATATATGGTCAACCAAAAAATTTGTTTGAATCAAACATATGTATGTTTGACTGTATAACAAAGAAAGAATATGTTTGATTCAAACATAATATATTTGATTCAAACAGATCTTTTTCTCAGTGTAAGGAGCTGACATTTTGGATATTTTTTACGCAATATAGTGTAAATATTTATTGAAAGGTGCACTTATTTCGTGGTAAAAAATTGAATGAAGTTATTGCACGATAAAATATTACAAGTCTAAGACCTGGTTTGACTTTTTTCTATGCGTAATAGCCGATGCCGCAAAGGTGTACAGTTTCGTGAATATTACCCATATAAGGATATCCCATGAGCTTCATGTGGGCTAAGCCATTGTTGAGGCTGAGAGATTTTTTTTGTTTAAAATAGAATTTTGGCATTTTTCTCGTAAACGATGCAAGATATCGCAAAAAAGTGCGAGGTATTTTTAATAGGATTTTAGTGCAAAAAAATCCACTGGTCACAAAAATCATTTATCCCGCATAAAACTAACAATTTCATTTTCTTGAAAGTTCAAATTTTTTTTAATTGGCGCAAATCATGAGAGTGGTTTTTTTCTTGTTGCAAAAATCAAATTTTAATATTTCTATCAAAACCGCCGCCATTCGTTAATTTTCAACCTTTTTCAAAAATTTCCGGCGGATTTCGAAAGAAGATCAACTCTATCAGACACAGGAAGAAAGAGATAAATATCTCAAGTAGCTCAAAAGTTATAGAGGTTTATGAACAAATCGTTTTTTTTTTTTAATTATAAAAGTTTAATTGTGATTAAAATTGAAACTAAGTATAGCGAACTGCGGAATAAGCGAAAAATTCCTTAATAATAGTCTGCGCAAAAAAGTTGCAAAAAGACGGATTTTTTTTTCAATCTATGAAAGTCGAAGAATTGGCATGAAAAAATTTTGATTATCGATATGATGAAACATTCTTTTCATCATACCTCCAATCGAAAATTCGACTTTCGATGCCTGTGGAAAATCACATTTTCAACCCTAGGAAGGAAAGTGACATATCAATCCGCATCGATTTCGCGAGTGAAAAGTTAGCTGACCCTCGTCACGTAATATACTATTTCATTCCGATGTTAATCCTTCAATATGGACGTGCGGTCACACAGACCGCACTATTCTTCAGACATGTGGATCCTCTCCCCACTGGTGTAAAAGATTAATAATAATAAAATTTGATAAAATTGATTAATTTCTTACTTATTCACACTAGTTAGACTACACTAGTTCAGAAAACCATTTCGCTTCATGTTCTATCCTATATTCATGAAGGTGATTAGCAAGATATTTGTAATAGAGACAGACAAGAATCCTTGAAGTATCAATCTCAGATTTTTTGCTATTAGACTTTTCTGAAGGCTTTCTAGGGAATCGTGTTTTCAAGAATTTTGCTTGAATGAAGACTGGCTCGAATCGGTGGGTGGTTTCTTTCTGTGGTAGCCTCGATTCCAGGCAAGGTGTGCGTGAGAATTGTGTAAAAGAGATGAAGATGCTCTAAAGGATGCGTCGGAAGCGCAGGGGATCAAGCCCGACTAGGTAAAGGAAGGAAGGAAGAGTCGGACAGCTTCATCTCGGCGGTGGTCCCTTCCTCGCGGCACAAAAACCTCGCGGCAGAATGCACCTCCGCGAATAAAAATATCATCTCTTGGTCGATAGGATTCCTTTTCCAAGGAGTAATTTCATCCTCCTGGTACTGTGCACCAACACCTATGCGCCCAACGGATATATCGCTTGTCACGAGAATTTTTATTTTTTCGTCACTTCGACATTTTTTAGATCAAAATAGTCCAATTATGAAAAAGTACATGGCGCCATTTTCGATTTATATCTTGAAGCTATCTCGAATCTATTGATGTCGGAAAGCCCGTATTCATGATTGGATGAAGCTGTCGTTTTTTTCCAATTATTGGAAAGTGCATCGCGCCTTTTCCAATTAATATCTCAAAACTATATCGAAACCATATTATCGGGAAACCCGCGTTCGTAATTGCATAAAGCTGTCGCTTTTATAATTATTGGAAACTGCATGGCGCCATTTTTTAATAATATCTCGAAACTATCTCTAAACTATTTTTGCCGGGAAACCTGCATTCATGATTGGATGAAGCTGTCGTTTTTTTCCAATTATTGAAGAGTGCATTGCGCCATTTCTAATTAATATCTCGAAACTATCTCGATTCCATTGCTGTAGGGAATGCCGCGTTCATTATTGGATAAAGCTGTCATTTTTTTTTTTCAATTATTGAAAAGTGCATGACGCCATTCTCAATTAATATCTCGAAACTATCTCGAATCCATTGTTGTAGGGGAAGCCACGTTCATGATTGGATGAAGCTGTCGTTTTCTTCAATTATTGAAAAGTGCATGGCGCTATTTTCAATTAGTATCTCGAAACTATCTCGAATTCATTGTTCTAGGGGAATCCTACCGAAAATCTAGATTATTTCTAGATACTTTCTAGACTCTGCTCGTCTACCGAACGTCTAGAGCAATTTTATGATGGTCGCCTTGTCTAGGGTTCGTCTAGAGTTCATCTAGCGGCGTCTAGTAAGTTTTAGCTGCGACCCTTTTGAGTCCAGCATTCATCTAGTATCATCTAGAAAGGGGACAATTCTAGATGATGGGTTCCTAGATGATCTCATCTAGAAATCGTCTAGATTTTCGGTAGGGAAGCCGCGTTCATGATTGGATGAAGCTGTCGTTTTTTTTTTCAATTATTGAAGAGTGCGTTGCGCCATTTTTAATTAATATCTCGAAACTATCTAGAATCCATCGTTGTAGGGAATGCCGTGTTCATTATTGGATGAAGCTGTCATTTTTTTTTTTTCAATTATTGAAAAGTACATTGCGCCATTTCCAATTAATATCTCAAAACTATCTCGAATCCATTGTTGTAAAGAATTCCGCGTGCATTATTGGATGAAGCTGTCTTTGTTCCCATTATTGAAAAGTGCATTGCGCCTTTTTCAATTAATGTCTCGAAACAATCTCGAATCCATTGTTGTAGGGGAAGCCACGTTTATGATTGCATGCAGCGGTCACTTTCACAATTATTGAAAACTGTATGACGCCATTTTCAATTAATATCTTGGAACTACCTCGAATCCATCGTTTTAGCGAAAGCCGCGTTCATGATTGCCTGAAGCTGTCGCTTTCACAATTTTTTAAAAACTGCATGACGCCATTTTTTAATAATATATCGAAACTATCTCTAAACTATTTTTGCCGGAAAACCCAAGTTCATATTTGGATGCAGCTATCGTTTTTTGCAATTATCCAAAAGTGCATGGTGCCATTTCAAATCATATCTCGTAACTATCTCGAATTCATTGTTGTAGGGAATGCCGCGTTTATGATTGGATAAAACTGTGATTTGTATATCCATTATCAAAAAGTGCATGGTGCGATTTTCAATTAATATCTCGAAACTGTCTCGAATCCATTGTTGTAGGGAAAGCCGCATTCTTGATAGTATAAAGCTGTCACTTTCACAATTGTTGAAAACTGCATGACGCCATTTTTTATTAATATCTCGAAACTATATCCAAACTAGTTTTTCCGGGAAACCCGCGTTCATGATTGGATGAAGCTGTCATTTTTTCCAATTACTAAAAAGTGCACGGCGCCTTTTTCTATTAATATCTCGAAACTATCTCGAATGCATTGTTGTCGGAAACCTACGTTTATGATTAGATAAAGTTGCGATCTGTATCGAATTATTGAAAAGTGCATCACGCCATTTTCAATTAATATCTCGAAACTATCTCGAATCCATTGTTGTAGGGAAAGCCGCGTTCATGATTGGATTAAGCTGTCGTTTTTTTCAATTATTGAAAAGTGCATGGCGCCATTTTCAATTAGTATCTCAAAACTATCTCAAATCCATTGTTGTAAAGAATTCCGCGTGCATTATTGGATGAAGCTGTCTTTTTTTCAATTATTGAAAAGTGCATTGCGCCTTTTTCAATTAATATCTCGAAACTATCTCGGATCCATTGTTGTAAGGAAAGCCGCGTTTATGATTGCATGAAGCGGTCGCTTTCACAATTATTGAAAACTGCATGACGCCATTTTCAATTAATATCTTGGAACTACCTCGAATCCATCGTTTCAGCGAAAGCCGCGTTCATGATTTCCTGAAGCTGTCGCTTTCACAATTATTGAAAGCTGCATGACGCCATTTTTTGTTAATATATCGAAACTATCTCTAAACTATTTTTGCCGGAAAACCCGCGTTCATATTTGGATGCAGCTATCGTTTTTTGCAAGTATCAAAAAGTGCATGGCGCCATTTCAAATCATATGTAGAAACTATCTCAAATTCATTATTGCAGGGAATGCCGCGTTCATGATTGGATGAAGCTGTGATTTTTATATCCATTATCAAAAAGTGCATGGGGACATTTTCAATTAATATCTCGAAACTGTCTCGAATCCAGTGATGTAGGGAAAGCCGCGTTCATGATTGTATATAGCTGTCGCTTTCACAATTGTTGAAAACTGCATGACGCCATTTTTTATTAATATCTCGAAACTATCTCAAACTATTTTTTCCGGGAAACCCGCGTTCATGATTGAATAAACCTGTCGTTTTTTCCAATTATTAAAAAGCGCATGGCGCCTTTTTCGATTAATATTTCGAAACTATAACGAATTTATTGATGTCGGGAAACCCGCCTTCATGATTGGATGAAGCTGTCGTTCTTCTCCAATTATTAAACAGTGCATTGTGCCATTTTCAATTAACATCTCGAAACTACCTCGAATTCATAGTTGCCGGGAAACCCACGCTTATGATAAGATAAAGGTTTCACTTGTAGCCAATTATTGAAGAGTGCATGGCGTCATTTTCGCTTAATATCTCAAAACTATATCGAATCTATTGTTGTCGGGAAACCCGCATTCATGATTCTATGAAGCTGTCGTTTATTTCCAATGATAGAAAAGTGCATGGCACCATCTTCAATTAATATCTCGAAACTACACTAGAGTCCCTCTATAGCAGCTGTCTCGGGGGTACCCTTAATCAACAAATATGATATAGAGGGACTCTCTGAACCTTTCTTCTTCTCCTTCTTACTTTAAATTATTATAGATTTTTGAAAACTAGGAAGTTTCAGCTAAAAAACTGTTGGTCATAATTTTCAGAAGCCACAGAGATTTTTTAACGTTTTAAAGAGATATCTGAAAAAGCACTTTTTCCTCTATTAAACTATTTCAAATTTTCCAAAACTAATGATAAATTAAGCATTTGAACAATTGAAGATGATTTAGTCTTCTATTTCTGCTCTGAGCGAAACATTGTAAAAATATTTTATTTACTTTTTAGTTGGAAATACATCTTTTTGATTGAGAGTTAAACTTTTTGTTAAAATTTCGTCTTCTTTGGTTGAAGGATATCGGTTGACAGTTCATTCCTGTTAAATAAAGACTAAATATTTTATCCTATGAATTTGATAGTTCTCAATTTCAAATATATATGCGGTTATAAATTTAAAAACTTGTTAAAAGTTCATAACTGTAGTTTCATCATTGTTTTTCCTTATTTAGAAGCATCCCAATTCAAAAAAATTGAAATATATTCAATATATTGGTAATTACAATGCTCTCAAATGTGAAAATTCTGCATTTCAATCACTTTCAAATTAAAATGATTTATAAGGTGCAATTCAATTCTATTCAAAAATTGAACTTTTTATACCTTTAAAACAACAAAAAAGTAAAAAATTTGAGATCTTAAAAATCCAAATTAAAAAGAGCTCAAAATGAAACTGTAATCAGACTTCAAGAAATTAAATAGTATAGGCCAATAGTAAAAATTATAAATAATAGTGCAAAAATATATGAAATATATATTATTATTGGCCCTGAGATACCCCAATGTAAAATTCCCTGACTTTTCCCTAGTTTCCTGATTCAGAATCTGTAGCAAATGAAAAAAGTTACAAATAAGACTGCAGCGGATAGAAGAACTAAGTTACAAAGTTCTTGTTACATAAAACTAAGTTACATAAGATATACCTCAGTTGTAACTTTTTCTGTATCTCTTGGACTTACAGGAAGTTATTTTTACTCTCGACTCTATATAGATTTAATCCGTCCATAGAAATAAATAAATTATTTCTAGAAACTATTTGCTATTTCCTACTATTTCTATTGCATGTTCTCGACTTTTCCCAGTCGATTTCAATGTGTCAATGTACCTATCTAAAGAGACTGAATAATTAATTACACTTTCAGAAATTATATGTTATCTCTCTTGGGTGAATATTGCAAAAATAGCTTGTCTTAACTCTCAATATACAGGATTACCGTCAACCAGGGTCACTATAAATCAAAATTCGCAATTTTTTTAGAACGCAACTCCATTAAAAGTAAAAAAGAAATGCACTCATTTTTTTGTTCCGTATATAACTGTTCTGGAGAGTTTCTTAATGATATCCTGCAAATTTCATTTTTTCTCAAATTCTTCTTCAAAGTTATTAATAATCTAAGTTAAATTCATATATACACTCCCGATGGGGCAATTGTGGATAAAAATTATTGTTTGTTAATAAAAATATATGCAAATTTTGTTCTTGGGTCCAGGTTATATGGAACTCTTCGTTTTGACATTACATAGAGTATGATAATAAAATTAATTTGACTTTTTAGTATTTCTTTAAGGATTCCCTGAAAACATTTAGTACTTTCATGAAATTATTTTCAGAAAATAAAATGTCTTGATAAAAATGAATATTTAGTTTCAAAGAAGTACATTTTGATCATTTCTTCAAAACCTAAAATGCGAAACACTTAAATTAATATAGTCTACTATTGAATTCCTGGTAAGGAATTCATCCTTTTTCGTTGAAAATTTTATCATTCGATTCAAAATTTATTCATTTTATTGAAAATTCAACCATTTTATTTGGTTTCAAAATTAAAATATTTCTTTGAAAACTTGTCTTTTTGGCTTGAAGGCCCAAGAATTTGATTCAATTTTTTTTTCTTTTTTGTTTTAAAAATAAATACTTTTTTGTAGAAGTTTCATCTTTTTTGGATGAAAATGCAACTGTTTTATTCGTTCCTTTTTTTTGGTGAAAATTGATTTCATAACTGAAAATTCAAATATTTGGTTGAAGAATCATCTGTTTTGTTTAAAACATCTCTTTTTGGCTTGAGAACCCAAGAATTTGATTTAAAAAATGCTCTTTTTTGTTCTTAAAATTCATTTTTATTTGTTAAAAATGCAACTGTCTGGTTAAAAATTAATCTGTTTCGGTTGAAAAAAATGTTGTTTTATTTTAATTCATCTTCACGGGTTGAAAATTTGATTTTTCTGTAGAAAATTCGTTTTTTTTTGTTGAAAATTAATTTTCTTGACTGAAAATTTAACTATTCTATTTTTGGTTGAAAATTTATCTTTTTTCGTTGAAATCTGTTTGGTTGAAACCTTATCTGTATTAGTTGAGGATTCAAGTATTTTGTTAAAAATTCGTATTTTTTGCTTGAAATATCAACCACAATTACATTTTTTGTTGAAAATTCATCTCTTTTGAATGAAAAAATCGAGTCCTGGGTTCAAAGTTGAGTTAGTTTCCTGAAAATTCATTTTTTTGGATGATGATTCATAATTTAGATTTTTGATGTTACGATGTTGACCATCAATTATAATTATTTATAATTTTAGTTAAAAACTCCTCTCTTTGGTTGGAAATTGAATTAGTTTGCTAAAAATTCATTTTTTCTTCTTAAAATGATTTTTTCAGCGAAAAATTTAATTATTTAGTAGAATATACAACTTTTGTGTAGAAGTTCGTCTTTTTGGCTTCCAAATTCAACAATTTGATTGAAATTTTGACATACAATTCTTTTTTGGAAATCCGCCTGCTAGGTTAAAAAATGGATCTCTCTCTGTAAAAATTTCACCTATTTTGGTTAAAAATTCAACTGTCTGATTGAAAATTAATCTGTTTCAGTGGAAAATTAACATTTTTTTAATTCAACTGTTTTATAGAAAATTCGTATTTTCGGCTAGGTAATTTAACAATTTCGTAGCGACTTTAAATTGGTTAGAAGTTGGATTACTCTTTTACAAGTTCATTTTTCTGGTCTCAGATTTATAATTTTAGTTGAAATTTTTTTTTTGTTCGTTAAGAACATAATTTTTCAACTGAAAATTCAATCATTTTGTTGAAAATTCAACTGACTGCTTGAAAATGTGATATTTTGTTATACATTCACATTCTCGGGTTTAAAATTGAATTGTTTCATACAAAATTGAACAATTTAGTAGAAAATTCAACTATTTGGTGCAAAATGAAACTGTATTGCAGAAAATTCATTCTTTAAATTCAAAATTGATACTCTTGAATAAAAATTCAACTACTTTATTGGTCTTTTTTAGTTTAAAAATTCAACTATTCTGTTACAAGTTTTTAGAAACGAGAAAATATAAACCAAAAATTATTTAAATACAATTTTGACTGAAAACTGTCTTAACTGATTAGTGAAAATTTATTTTTTCCGGAAAAAAATTTAATCTTTTTGGTCGAAAATTCAGCCATTTGGTTAAAAATGCATCTATTTTGCTGAAAGTTAGTCTTTTCTGGTAGAAAATTAATCTTCTGGGTTAAAAATTAAAGTATTTAGTTAAAAATGTGTAGATATTTTGTTTTAAATTATTATTTATTTTGTCCTTAAGTTTCCGGTATGTTGTGATTCTTTGAGATGACTAACATACTATTTTTTCCGAATGGGAACAAAAGAGGGTAACAGTCAGCTGATCACTCCAAACTGAGGTGAACTTTCCGTGGTAATAGGGCTTTAACATACCTCGGACTCATCTCACTAATGGCACTACATGACACTTTTTTTTCAATGACATATGTCATTGAAAAAAAAGTGTCATGTAGTGCCATTAGTGAGATGAGTCCGAGGTATGTTAAAGCCCTATTACCACGGAAAGTTCACCTCAGTTTGGAGTGATCAGCTGACTATTACCCTGTTTAAACGATTACCTGCAACGTTTAATACCCCAAGTTTTTTCTGCTGGAAATTGACCTGATTTAAAAGTTCACTCTAGTCGCGAAAAAAAAAATTAAAACCTACTTGATCCATAAGTCCCCCTCACAGAAAAATCTGAGGATACGAAATGTTGCAGGTAATCGGTCAAGCAGGGTAAACGTGAGGTGGGTACAACAAAATGAGGTAAACATTTCGTGTTGAATCGCAGATATCTCCGGCGGAATTCGCTGAAGGCAATACGTTACAGGCCTGTCACCGCGGAAAGTTTACCTCCGTTTAGAGTGATCAGATGATTTTATTTATAATTACCACACACAGAAAAAATTGAGAATACGATATGTTGCAGGTAATCGGTCAAGCAGGGTAAACGCAATGCGGGTACTCGAAACTGAGGTGAACTTTCCGTGGAAAGTTCACCTCAGCGGAAAGTTTACCTCAGCTTAAAGTAATAATCTGTCTATTATCCTGCTTGAACGATTACCTGCAATATGTTGTACCCCCAGTTTTTTCTGTGCGGCTGACGGTATCAATAATTTAACTTTTCCATATGCCTCGGACTAATGAGATTTCGAGTGACGATGGACGTCGAAGTCAGTTAAGAGTCTGAGTTGCGATGTTTTTACACGACGTGCCAGTAATTTACAGTCGGTCATTCGGCCATACATGGTTGCTACGATCGGTGGCCTCGCGATACGTCAAATTAGGCTATATATCATGACTTCTTTACCAGTCTATCGATTTATGTCCACGCGCATAATATAAATTATTAAATAATCTCATATGTGAATAGTGCATCCTTTTCATTTTGTCTCTCAGTGCATCCGTTAATAGAAGGCGCTGTGAACTAGATAGAAATTTTTCTCGACAAAAAAACATAGGGAAAAGTCAACTTTTTCTTAATGTGTGATTCAAACACAAAAATGTAGTATTAACGTGACTTGTAATAGAAGCTCATATTCAGAATACTTAAAGGAATCAGAATCAGCGATAATTTTTAATATTATACAATTTAAAGAGCCTCTTATGGGGCCTCAAAGAACAAAAAAGTAATTTTTTCAGGTACCTTTTTTCAGTTCCATTTTCAACGAAATAACTACATTTTTCGAATGACAGCTTAATTAGAAAAAAGGTGAATTCCAAATACAAAATAACAAATTTCCGGACAAGTAGACAAATGCTCATCGAAACTTTTAAATTTTAAATAAAAAAGGAGGACTTGTGAACAAAATAATTGGATTTCTAACAAAATAGTGGAATTTTTCAACTAAATACTGGAATTTTTTCCTACAAAAATTAATTTTCAATCAAATAGTCGAATTTTGATACAAAAAATATTAAACCTCAACCGAAAACAGTTGACTTTTCGAAACAAAAAGATTACTTTTTAACAAAGATATGAATTGTCTACGAGAAAATTAATCAGTTGATATTTCAACGGAAAAACAAACGAATTTTCAACAAAATAGTGAAATTTACAATCGAAGAGTTAAATTTAAAATATTTAATTTTCATCAGAATAGTTGAATTTTCAACCAAATTGTTGAATTTTTAATCTACAATGATGAATTCTCAACCAAAACGACGCCAAGAAGATTAACTTTCTACCAAAAACGACCAATTTTCAGCCCAGAAGATGAATTTCTTACAAAACACTTGAATTTCCAATCCGGAAATATTAATTTTCTACCAAAAAAATGAGTTTTCAGCAAAATAATTTGATTTTCAATCAAAAAATGGAATTTTTAATTAAAATGATGAACCTTTAAACAAAAGAAGTAATTTTTTTCAAAGTACTTCTACTTTCAATCCAGATGTTGAATTTTCAAAACAGAAAAAATGAATTTTCAGCAAATAAAGATTTTTCAGTCCAGAAAGAAAAAATTACATCCAAATCGTTGATCATTGAGGACAAAAGACGATTTTTTTGTAACACAGTCGTATTTTCAACCCGAAAATATGAATTTCGACCAAAAGTGAAGGATAACATTTTCAGGTATAAATTTAAATTTCAATGAAAAAAAGAATTTTCAACAAAATAGTGGAATTTTCGACCCAAATGTAGAAACTTTGACCAAAAACAATAAAATTTTAACAAAGTGGTGAAACTTTGTCCGAAGTAGTTGAAGTTTCAAGTTAAAAGATTAATAAATCTTCAAATAAATGAATGAATTTTCAACCAAGAAGATTTATTTCCGACCAAAAAAGGCGCATTTCCAAGAAAACACAAGAATTTTCAACCAAATTGAAAGTTCAAACCAAACTTAAAATTGAAGTTTTCAACAAATAAAATGATTTTTTAACAAAGTAGTTGAAATATCAACCAAGCGGTTTAATTTTCGACTAGAAAGATGTTAATTTTAAATCACAAACAGTAGCATTCAACCATGAAAGATCAATTTTTAACAAAATAGATAGATTTTTACAAAATAATTAATTTTCAATGAAGAAGGTTAATTTTCTAGCAAAAAATAACAACGAATTTCTGACTAAATACATGAATTTTTAACAAAAACGATCCATCTTCAATCAATTAAATATTTTAAAATCAATTTCTACCAAAAAATACGAATTTTCAACTATATAAATTAATTTTCAACTTTAAGAAATCAATTTGCAACCAAAATCATAGAAAATGAATTTTCAGTTCAAAAAATTAATTTTTAACAAAGTAGTCCAACTTTCAACCAGGCAGCTGAATGAGAGACTAAAAACCAGTTAATTTGAAATCAGAAACAGTTTAATTTAACCAAACAATACAAATTTCCAACAAAATAGATGGATTTTCATCAGAAAATTAATTTTCAATCAGACGAACATTCAATTAAATATTTTCAACCAAAAAAGATCCATTTTCAGCCAAAAAGCTTACTTTTCTACCAAAAAAGATGAATTTTCAAGTGAATAAATAAATTTTCAACTAAATAGTTGAATTTTCAAGAATAACAGCAATAAATGGATTTTCAGTTGAAAATTAATTTTGAACCGAACAAAAAAGAATTTTGACCAAAAAAGTTCAATCTTCATCGAATAAAATTAATTTTTAATAAATTAGTTCCATTTTCACCCAAGTAGTTGAATTTCCAATCAAAAATCATGAATTCTTAGTGAAAAAGTTAATACACCCGACTCTCGGTTTAGGGACAGTGTAGTGGTTGCCTACAAATAGCCTTGTTCCTAAATCGGGAGTATCGAAACAGAAGCAGTCAGGGCCGACTGACCGTTCCCAATTGGGATGCATAATATTGCGCAATATACTCGACTGAGTGCTGGCTCACTGCGGCCCTTCCGAGGCGAGATTCGCTACCGTCTCTCGCCCTTTGAGCTGAAAAACTGCGTGGCCCAGCAATTCTAAGAATTCCTAAACCGCGAGTTCCTTAACCGAGAGTCGGGTGTAAGTGAAAATATTAATATTTTATCATAATTTCAATATCTTCGTATAGGGAAACTTTTTCTTCAGATGTTTCATTTGAAAGACTATTTTATCCTGAATAAATATTATACTACATAAATAAATCTGTAATTCAGATAAATATTGATATTTAATTCTTGATCCAAACCAATTTTTATTGCTTCTTCATTAAATAAATTAAACTTCAGGTCATTTAAAAAAAATGTTTGTGTTGATAGAGATTTATATATTTATAAAATTATGAATAACATTAATTCATACAAAATAACTTTTTTATTATAAAATTATAAATATTTAAAGTATCCCGTATCACCCCAGTTCGAGATAATACATTTGTAATTTGTATTTGTGATTAATTGTTTTAGCGCATTCAATTATTTTTAAATTTGATGAATGAAACTTCTCAGTATTTAAATAACAGCTGTCATTTTAGAATTTCACAATAGATGGCCAGTACTTTAAAAAAAAAATCATTCTCGTCCCTGTTTCCCCTAACCTTCCTGGCAATTTTGACACCACCACAGGACCTCTTGGATTGGACTGAATTGGATTCATTGGATTACTCAATTGCTTATGTTTAAACAAAGATTTCTTCGAAAAATACTGCTTCATCCGATAAGAACGTCGAGACGCATGGCTGTTTTCTAAAACTGTATTTTAAAAGGTTTCGAGTCACAGTAGTAAAATGATACATATCAATGAACGGAAATGGTTCAAATCAATCTCACTATCCTCAATTCGAATCGAGGCAATCTTCATTATTTGTGTACAAGGTACTCGGACCAGGCTCAAGTGAAAAAATTCTTTTTAGGACCGAAAAATTTCCATTTTGTATTTTAAATCATTTTCTGAAAAATAGACATCACGAAAATATCGTAAGCATTGTTGTCGCTTTTCCTTAATGCTAGATGGGTCATTTGAAAAACCCGAAGGAATGTTGCCAATTCACACACATAATGAATAATCGAGTTTCAGTTGATTAAGATTTATTAATGAAATTTTTTTTAATACATTTTCAGTTAAAATAATTTAATTTCAACCAGGAAAAAGAAAATCAGCAACAAAAATAAGAACTTTCAACAAAAGGGTGGAATTTTAAACCAAGAATGATTTTTAAATCAAAAAAGAAAAAATATCTTATCCAAAATGTTCTGTTTTTAAGACACAAAGACGAATTTTTGAAAAAAAAAAAGTTGAATTTACAAACCAAAAATATGCATTTTCTACCGAATTAATTGAATTTTCCACTAAAAAATACGAGTTTTTAACGTAATAGGTGAATTTTTAACTGAAGAATATCAATTTTCTGGCAAAAATGCAATAGCTACATATTAGTTAAAAAAAATTATTTTCAACAAGAAAAAAATTTTTTTCAAACATTTGTTAGATTTTCAAGTAAAGAAATGAACTTTTAACTAAAATTATGCATCTTCAGTCAAGAAAATCAATTTTTTAACAAATAGCTGAATTCTCGACCCAGAAAATGAATTTTCTGCATAAAAAGACAAAATTTCAACAAAATAGATGAAAATTCAAATAAAAGAAAATAAATTTTCAACCAAAAATAGAATAGCTTACTTTAAGTTAGAGAAATAAGTTTCTAACAAGATAAAATAAATTTTGAAACCAGCAGATAAATGTCCAACCAAAAAGATTAAATGTTCATCATAACAAAATTTCCGACGATAAATTAAATAGTTAACTTTTTAGTTACAAAAATTAATTTTCAATACAAAAAAAAACTAATTTTCAACCAAGGAAATGAGATTTCAACCAAAAAGATCCATTTTTTACAAAAAAATAACAATTGCCAACAAAATTCATGAACTTTCAACTAAATATTCTAATTTTTAATGAAATTTTTAACCTAATAGTCGAATTTTCCACCAAAACAGTGAATGAGTCACCAGAAAGATTAATCAAAGCAACAAATAATAATTTTCAGCAGAAGAGTGGAATTTTCAACCAAGAAAGATTTCCATATCTATAAAAAAAAATATCGTCCAAAATTTTATATTTTTTAATCATAAAGACAAAGTTTTGAAAAAAAGAAGTTGAATTTACGCATCAAAAATATGAACTTTTTCCCGAAATAATTGAATTTTTGACTGAAAAAGACGAGTCTTCAACGTAATAAGTGAATTTTCAACTGAAAAAGATCAACTTCGTAGCAAAAATGTAATAGCTACATTTTTAGTAAGAAAACATTTATTGTCAACAACAACAAATTAAGAATTTTCAACCAAATTTGTTAAATTGTCAAGTAAAGAAATTAATTTTTAACGAAAATTATGCATCTTTAGTCGGAAAAATAATTTTTTAACCAAATAGTTGAATTCTCAACCCAGAAGATGAATTTTCTACAAAAAAAGACAAAATTTCAACAAAATAGATGAATTTTCATCTAAAAAAGAGAAATTTTCAACAAAACGTAGAATAGTTCAATTTAAGTTAGGGAAATAAGTTTTCAACCAAATGAAATAAATTCTTAACCAAAAATATTAAATGTCTATCATAAAAAAATTTTCGACGAAAAATTGAATAGTTAAATTTTTAGTTACAAAAATTAATTTTCAATGGAAAAAAAGTAATTTTTAACAAAAAAATAAAATTTCAACCAAAAGGATCAATTTTGTAAAACAAAAAATCATTTTTAACAAAATACATGAATTTTTAACCAAATGTTTTAATTTTTAATGAAATTTTTAAACTAATTGTTGAATTTCCAACCAAAAATGTGAATAAGTCACCAAAAAGAATAATATTCTAAAACGAAATGCAAAGTTTTAACAAAATACAGAAATTTTGAAACAATTAGTTGAATTTTCAATTGAAGAAGATTGGTGTTCAACCTAACATAAAATAGTTGAATTTTTAATTAATTAAATTAATTTCCAATTAAAACTAATAATTTTCAAGCCAAAGGAATGAATCCTGGACCTGGAAGATTATTAAAGAAAATAATAATAATTTTCAACAAAATACGTAAACTTTCAACCAAAACAATTTAATTAGTCACTAAGAAAATTAAATTTCTACCGCAATTAAATTTGAAGAAACACAAAGAGAAGATTTTTTAGGTAAAATGAATTAGCAGAAATTAATTATTTGAGAAATTAATTTATTCAAATAAAATCATATAAAATTTTCTGTAAAATCCATAAGAAAATGTTGGAAAAAAACCGAGCATTTTGATTTTGTAATATATTTAACATAAATGACTTTTCGAACATAAGAGAAATAAAAGATGATTTTTAAATTCAAAAGGACGAATTTTCTAAAAGAAATTTGAAATTTCGAAAAAAAATATGACTTTTCAACAAAATAATTAAATTTTCAACAAAATAGTTGAATTTTTAACCACTTGCTTGAATTTTCTACCTACCAAGATGAATTTTCAACCAAGTAGTCGAATTTTCAAACAAAAAGATTAAACTTCAGTCAAAAACAGTTGCATTTTCAAGCTAAAAAGTAGAATATTTGAGAAAAAAATTGCCTTTTAAACCCTGAAAGATAAGTTTACAATAACAAATTTTTTTTTCAATCAAGAAAGACAAATTTTTAACTAAATAGCTAAATTTTCAGCAACGAAAAATTCATTTTTAACAAAGCAGTTGCATATACAACCAAAAATGTACACTGACGAATTTTTCAAAAGACAGATGAATTTCCAACCCAAAAAGTTGAATTTTCAACAAACTAATTAAATTTCTCACAAAATAATTCCTTTGAATTTCATTTTAAATTCATTTAATTTCAACAACACATCCCGAATCTCAGGAACACAAGACACTTTGTAAAAATGTATGTATCTTGTTGAGAATTCATCTTTTTTGGTAGAAAATTAATGTTCTGTGTTGAAAATTCATCTGTTTGGTTGAAAATTTAACTACTTGGTCAAAATTAGAACTAATTCGTTTATTCATAAGCAGCAGTAAAGGGGGGGGGGGGGGGGGGGGGGGGGGGGGGGGGGCGCCGCCCCGCCG
>CAKNXH010080945.1:4055-24545 GCA_932178445.1 Andricus quercusramuli | reverse complement strand
TTTTTTTTCGAAATAATAGCAGAATAGTGTCACTGTTAACAAAAAGTGTAAAATGGTGTGAATAGTGTGGCGAGTCTGAGGCCTGAAAGAAGATGACAAAAATTCTAGACAAGTCTGCGGAAAGAATTTATACAGTATTACAAATTCTTATTAATTCACTAGACGACATCGAATCGAGAATGATTTCGAAATCCAATCGCATAGCGCCAATAAAAGTGTCGAGGCTAAATCTTCAAGAGTCTCGGCCTCGAACTGCTGTATTGACGTGAATTATCAGAGATAGAACTGCGAGGAAAGTGAATGAAAAAGAGAGAACAAGCCAGGCGAGAAGTACAGTCAGAAGGGGGTTGGTTGGGGGTTGAAGGGGTGAGTCAGGTCACCCTAGTGCAGCTCCTTGGTGCCACGGTTGGATCTGTCCCTCCGCGCAACCCTGAGGAATCGGATTGGCTATACCAACATCGAGTACGAGGCTTGTCTCATTTTACTTTATAAGGGGTGGGATTTAAAAATCGAGGAAACCTCTGACAGCTATTGGGCGCCCCACTAAAACGTCCCCGCGCCTTCGAATTAAATCGAAAATATACAATAAACAAGGAAACAATCAATAACCCCCTTTTATCGAATTTCCCCTCTCGTTTCCCTGCCGCCCGACTCTCCTGCTGCATCTGAAGATTCGACGGCCGACGTGATATGTCGGTAATTAAAATCCATTTGCTCCAACTCCGTCTGAGTTTGTCTCTCTCCAACAAGAGGGAAAAAAGTGAGACAGATGAAGGAAGAAAGATGGACGGAAGAAGAGCAGGGCATGGATTACTACTAAATTGTGAAAAATGATTGTGCCTTATTGACGCAGCTTGTCGATGCGAGCCATTAGTGACTGCGAAATTGTTGTTTCCAATCATACCGACCTGAGTCGAATACGAAAACAGCCTCTGCCCTTCCCTTCTCTTCTTCCCGAGCATCTTCTTCTTTTCCTCCTCCTCGACCTACCTTCAAATTATGCTAAATGCTTCCGTTCACCGAAATGAATTTCTCGCATCAATCAGTCAAACATTTCAAGAAATTTCCAAAATACCTTTAAAAATTTACACTTTAAAATTTACACCTTAAAAAATTAGTTCAAAAAGTGTCGTGCGCCTACAAAAAAGGGGTTTGTAGCCTATCAACACGTTGATTGAGTCATCCAAACATTCCTTTCTCCTACTTTACCTCCCCTACTTTCCCTCACCTAATTTCCCTCTCCTACTTTTCCAATTCTACTTCTCCTACATTCTCCTACACACCCTCCCTTCACTTCACCCTTTACCCCCACCTAACTTTTTCATTCATTACTTCATCCTCTCCTCATTTCTCCAGCCATCACTACCCCCCCAACTCATCCTTATTTCTAACCATTTCCCATACATCCCCTCATAATTACTTCACCACCCTAATTTCCCATTTTTCAGTAAGATCCTTACCAAGTCTAATAATCGATTTTAAAGAAGGTTTCAAAGAAGGTAAGGTTGTTATGTTAGCTTTCTTAAGAAGAGTAGATAATTTATAAAAAATGTTAGGTATGTAAGGAAGACTAACTTCAGGCTGTTGTAAAAAATTCTTGTTACATGAATGATGTTTTTGAATTTGAATTTGAATTTATTGAGAAAAAAGCTCACAGGGCTACAAAGCACCTTTAGGAGCTAAACAGAGTATACACATAAAACAATGTACAAAGATGTAGAGATATATAAATATATAGATGTAGAATCTAGAGTGTAGTGTACATATTTTTAGAACCCCGATTTAATATTAAAAATGTACATTTAACGACATTATCGGTTATATAAAAAAGTAAGTAAGTACATGTAAGTTTATGCTGTAAGAAGTTACTACAATCTTATATTAAGATGGCACTGTTGGTAAACTTATCTTAAGATATAAGTAGACAAAAGAAAAAATAATACCATTAGCACACCTCATAATAGAAAAAACATAAATGAATTAAAAAAATAGCAATAGTAATGGAAATAGAACTGAATGTAGATTTGAGAAATTCAGAGAACATCTTTTTAAATGCAAATACTGTGGGCGCATTACGAATATTATTGGGCAGTTTATTCCAAAGCCGCCTCCCTCTGATTACAAAAGATTTTTGCATTAAACATGTTCTATGAGCAGGTATTGCCAGGGTACGACCTCTATCGCGCAGCCCAGGCCGACCTGGAAGGTTCAGATTCTCCCGCAAAAACAATTCCAATAAATATACAGGCTTTTCATTTTTAAAGATCATGTACAGCAAATTACCCATAAAATATTGTCTCCTCTTGGCAACTGTCATAAAGCCAGCTCTTTCCCTATACTCAGAAATATGATCGAATTTGGACAAGTTATATATAAAACGGATGCAAGCATTGAAAGCACGTTCAAGTTTGCAATTAAGGTCATCAGAGATTCCATCATATACCACACACCCATAATCAAAATAAGGAAGAATCAAGGCTTTTACAAGATGAATTCGCGTAGCTGTAGGCAAAGAGTCCCTACTCCGACTTAGCTGATGTAAAGTTCTGAAGGTTTTGCGAGATATAAGTTCAACATGCTCTTTCCAAGAAAGAGTCCTGTTGAATATCAAGCCAAGATCATTAACTGAATCAGAAAAGTCAATAGCAAGACCGTTCAAGTACAAAGGTGGGAGGGAATCTAGGACTTTTGATGGATTATGAATGGAGGATCCAACTAGCAAAGCACATGTTTTCTGAGGATTGAGTTTCAAACCATTAGATACAACCCAGTTGTAGACGTTATTAATATCTTCCTGAACCATTTGAAGTAGGTCCCTAAGGGTACGAAGAGGCCCAGAAAGATATATTTTGCTATCATCAGCATAAAGGTGATATTTACAGTAGCGCAAGACAGCTGAAAAGTCGCAAGTAAACACATTAAACAATTTGGGGCCAAGTATTGAGCCCTGGGGAACCCCACTCTTCACCTCATTCCAGTCAGAGCGAAGACCATCACTGTTTGCTACACATTGTAAGCGATTACTTAAGTAAGACTTAAACCAATTTATGGCACTGTTAGAGATATTAAGGTTTTTTAATTTTTGGATTAAAAGGTCATGGTTTACCAACTCAAACGCTTTGGAAAGATCAAAAAATACAACAATCGTTACTTCATTTTTATCTATTGCAGCTTTTAAATCAGCACTAAATTTAAGGGAAGCAGTGATGGTACTATGCTCCCTCCGGAATCCAGACTGGAAAGGGTCAAGCAGGTTATGTTTATCCAAATATTCAGTTAGCTGGTTATCCACTAATTTCTCAAGAGGCTTGGCTAATGCACTAAGGATAGAAATAGGACGAAAATCTGTTAGAGTTGAAGGGTTTGTAATCTTAGGAACAGGGCGAATCAGAGCTTGTTTCCATATATTGGGGAAAATCCCAAGCTGTAAAGAACAATTGTAAATATGAAGTAGAACGGGAAGTATCACACGGAGAGAAAGTTTAACCATTTTAATAGAGATACCATCGATACCGATAGCTCCTGAGGTTATCTTGGCAATTACTGGCAGCAGAGAGTCAGCCCCAATATAAGAGAAGTAAAAGTTAGCATCATCAAAGGGAGGCAATTCACTGGATAACAGAGTAGTATCAATTGGTAAAGGCTCAATCAGGAAACGATTCATGAAGTCATCTACCGGGTAGTTCTGATCAAAGGTTTGACTCTGAGAGGGAATAATACCTAGCCGCCGAAGGACCTTCCAGATATTTTCATCCCTATTCTTGTTAACAATTGCATTATAGTTATATTTATTTTTAGAGTCCCTTATCTTAGTTTGAACCAGATTCCTAAGGATACGGAATTCCTTCCATCGTGCCGGGTCATTAGTCCTCCTGGCCTGAGAGTACTTTCTGTCTCTTTCCCTTCTGAGACTTTTAATCTCTTTTGATATCCACGGACAAGTTTTTTTCCCCGCCTGAAAATCATGTACTGGGGCTACTACATCAAATGTTGAAATTAATATATTATTGAGTTTTTCTACCTTTGAATTTAAATTTCTTTCAGAAAATACACTTCTCCAGTCAGCTTCAGAGAGCAGAGTGAACAATCTGTCCTCATCAACTTTACTTAGGTTTCTGAATTTTTTAAAACACGGGGCGACATTTATACTTGAATTGAAATTGTAATGTATTTGAATAAGATCATGGTTGAACAGGAAGGGAACTGGGTGTTGAGAATAATTTTGTACTCTAGTAAGATCTTCCACAGCCATAAGGTCAATCCATGTACTAGACATACCGGAGTGGTGCGTAGATCCATGTGGTACTATAGATAAACCAGCTGAATTGACCAAAGACGTAAGGTATTGGGATTGATTGGAGCGAATATTTAAGTTAGTATTGAAATCCCCTGCAATTATAACATTATTATAATTAAGCGTGTAATTAAAAAGCTCCGTCTCAAATTCATTACCGAAACCAGCATTGGGTGGTTTATATACAACCCCAAAAAGTAAACGTTCACGAGATAGAGAGAGATCAATAAATAAAAATTCAGTGGACGGGACAGTGGTTTCAGTACTGACGTGTAGGATCTTACACTTAAAATCATTATGGACATATACGCAGACCCCACCACCTCTACGAGAAACCCTGTCTTTTCTGAAAAGTGAGTAATTATTAAGGCTGATATTTGAGGAATCAAATTGAGGCTTGAGCCAAGTTTCAGATACAGCTATAATATGAAAGGATCTCTGACCAAAATAATCAGCAAACTCGTCAAAATGAGCAGGCAGGGATTGAGCATTGACGTGACATATATTAAGAAAGGCCATTAAATCTTACAAGAGGGAGACAATACCATATATAGGGCAACTTACAAAAAAGAGCCCTGCAATAAAAGGTGATTAGCGTAAAAACCTTCCAGTTCCGTAGAGCAGACCACATGTTGGAAACAATAATGTTTAGAATGCAGGTGTGAAATGGGTTGTACCAGATAAGGTAATAACAAATAGAAAAGAGTACCAAAAAGTGTACGTAAGGAGTGTACCTAAGCAAGAATAACAGACGAGAAGCTAAGACTTTTCCTGACTGGAGCATCGTAATTTTTACAGCAGAGTGAATTAATATAGTAAGTAAGCATAAGAGAATCGCGAGAAAAATTAAGTAATCTAACGCTCGAAAGTGAAGCATTATCAAAATGAAAAAGATCAACTTAATAATAGTTGCCAAATTACTAACGACACCATAAAAACAATATAGAATATGTAGATTTATAAAATAAATAAAGTTAATAACCATCAGTATGCGAAATAAAATTACTGCAAACCATACTCCCCACGATGTCAATTGGGAATATTTTCTTCTTATATCGAAATTAACGTAGAGAATCCAAATCACGAACATGAGCAAGAAAAATTCTCGGCGCACCATCAGATTTCCGGCAAAAAATCTTGCCCCCAGCAATCCACAGGTATTTTATTTTGTTGTTTCTTCTTAGTTCCAACGCGGCGCTGTAGATCTGCCGATTGGACTTAGTGAGCGACTCCCTGATGTATAAGGCTCGATCTTCGCTCCAACCAATAAGTTTAGTCGAAAGACCACGCTTTCTTTTACCAAGTACCAGAAAGTTCTTACAGGTAGCTTGTGAGTTAAAAGTGACTATTACTATAGGTGGAAGCGAAGGTCTAGCAGCAGTGTAATTTGCAGATTTGAGCCTGTATGCTGTTGTCAGATCCGCCTTAGTGAGGGGTACCTCCAAGGTAGAACCGATTTGACAGATGATAGCTGAAAGGTCCTCCCCCTCTTTCTCAGGTAAACCATGGATCTCTAAAGTCTCGGAGAGAGCAGCTTGCTCCAGACTATTGCACTTTAGGGTTAAACATTCTACTTCAGATTCCAGCTGCGATTGTCTATCCTGGAAATTCTTTGACGACGCAAGAATTTTGTTGACATCAGACACATTAGAAGCGGTAGTTTCCTCCAGTACAGAAATGCGCTTAGCATTATTGATGATATCATCCTTCATTTCCTTAATAGAGGTGTCAAGAGATTTATTGAAGGTGGTCTGATCATACTTGAATGATTCAAACAATGCTTTCATCTGTGACAGACCCGCCTCATGACATTTCGTGACCGCTTCGACAATAGCTGCCTCGACTCCAGGCACCAGAACCACTGATGCCGCACCTGAGGTACTTCCGGTATCGTCAGCTGTTGAGGAAGTGTTAGACAGTTTTCGAACATGTCGAGAATGAGAAGAATTTTCAGATGCAGAGGTCACAGAGCAGCTGGAACAATACCAAACCTTCTCCTTTTTTTTAATTCTCGAGAGATCTTTACTCGGCAGGTTCATGCAATTTAGGTGCGCCAGGGCACCATACTTTCCACAAGCAAGTGAGTCAGCGACCCCTCGCGTGACCAATTCCTTACACACTGAACAGGCCACCATCTTGAACTTCCAATGTCCACAAAAATAACTAGGAAACACAAAATTAACTGTTTTCTGACTAAAACCCACTCAGAAATGCAACACAATGGAGACCTCAGCACTAAGCACAACCCGTAAGCAAGTTATAAAGTCATGCACTCACATGAAAACAAAGCAATTAACCGAAATGTGTACGGCGCGACACGAAACGCGTCTTCTACCAACGACCAGGGCCGTATTTTATTACGCGAAAATTTGATTGTATTCATACGAGTTTTAATATGTTTTTTAATGAAAGTGATAGGATAATCATTTTTAAGTAGTATTTGAGTAACACTTCAAGATTGTGAAAATGGAACCGTTTATCCGACAAATTTATGGCCCTATCAACCAAATTAAACACAATATTCCTTTTCATATTTTTTGGATGACCTGAAAAGTAATTGATAGTTCTACTTGATGAAGAGGGTTTTTGGTCCCAATTAGTGATAATCCGGTTGTTTTCTCTAGATAGAGCCGAATCAAGAAAATTAATACTATTTTTGTTTTCTAATTCTGAAGTAAATTTGAGATTTTTGTTATACGAATTAAAAATGTTGATAACCAGATTAATATGGTCTTTTTTTATACATAGAATGATGTCATCGACATAGCGATAATAAAAAAGAGGAATACAATATGGACCGCAATGCCAACCTCTTCTGACCGCTGCACAGTAGGGAAAAATGAAGAAAAAATGTTCAAACTATGCGATTCCGGCTACAATTTTCAATCGATTGAAATTTTGTTTAACTAAAGCGAACTGAATTCTTAAGAGATTCCTCGAGATCAATTGCAGAAAACAAATTTCTATTCACTTTATTTAAACATAAAAGTAATGGCATTTTCAGCCATTTTCAAGCAAGATGGCTTTAAAAAAATCCGCGCACGTTACATGGACCGCAATGCCAGCGTCTTTCGACTACTGCACAGTGAGGCAAAATGAAAAGAAAACTATATGATTCCGGCTACAATTTTCAATCGATTAAAATTTTATTTTAACTGAAAAAACTGCATTCTTAAGAGAACCCTCGAGGTCAATTCCAGAAAAAATTATTTCATTTACTTTATTTAAACATAAAGTTGATGCCCTTCTCAGCCATTTTCGAGAAAGATAGTTTTTAAAAAATCCGCGCATGTTACTTGGACCGCAATGCCAACGTTTTCGACCGCTACACAGTGGGGCAAAATGAAAAAAATGTTTAAACTATAAGATTCCGGCTATAATTTTCAATAGATTCAAATTTTCATTAACTAAAGCACACTAAATTATTGAGACGATTGAAGCCGATTTCAGAAAAAATTGTTCTATTCACTTTACTTAAACATAAAGTTGAAAACAATTTTTGCTATAAAAAACATATTGTTGCTTCGATGATTAAAAATACTTAATATTATAGTGTAAACTCGATAAATTAACATTCAAGAAGCATAGCTTCATATTTCATTAGAAATAAATAATTTGTTACTAACTATTGTATTGTCATCAACAATGGTAGATGATTGTTGAATGATTTTTAGCAGCTGTGATGTGATTTTTGTTTTCAATCTGAATTAATGTATTTCTTATTGGTATGTACAAATTTTACAAACAAATGCGCAGTATAAGCACTTTTTAAGTATTCGTCACTTTTTTTACCTAACTTTGTTAGGCTTGTTAGTACTTTGGTATTCAATTCTGATTTTATTGCGAGATCTTCTCCACTATCTATGACTGGATCATAAGAGATAATCAATTTTTGAGTCAAGTTTTTTTTTGTGAATTGTTAAATAAAGGAAACTAAGATACTTTTCATATTTATCTTTTAACGCCAAACCGTATTGATGTGATATTGACAAACTAAACTAAGCATATTTAAAAGAAAAGTACCTGAAAATCCTAAAAATTGCTCAAACTGTGCATTTGTTCATAAATGTTAATGATAATCACCGTTATGAAACGACAATATATTTTAATCATGTATAACAGGAAACTCAAGACTGAACACGTTTTAAAAGAAAAGTATCTCAAAATCTTGGCAATTTCTAAAAATTAGCATTATTCATAAATCATGGGTATAACAATAACAAATAAATTTGTTCTGTTTTCTAATAATCTGTAGTGCTAACGAGTGAAAACAAGATTCAAACTGACATTTAGAACGCAATTATGCACCGATTTTATATATTTTTTTATATTCAGGACTAAATTTTTCAGAAAATGGTGAGAGTAGATTTTTTATTTTTTTGTTTATTTTATTTTTATGTCAATACGAACAGCGAGAAAAATGTCGATTTTTTAAATTTCATTTTTATCTTCCAGACAAAATTTCTCTTGCACTTCTCGTCCCTTAGATTCAATGCACCAGGAATACAAGAGAGATAGCAAAAATTATTAACTTGCAAAGTGAATTGTTATAAACAAATTGTATTCACAAGTATTCGACATTAGGGCTTATTCGTCTCCAAAGTATATTTCGGCTCTGAAATCGATTGCTTTCATCGTTAGGATGATACGTGGCCATTAAAATTTTAAATCAAATGTTATTTGTTTATTTCATAAACAAATAATATAAACGAATGCAAATTTTGGTCGTTTTCAAGCGAAAATGAATAATTTTCTGACCTTACTCAAATTATATTGCCAATGATGTTTTCTGAATGAACTTTTTAAATCCATTAATATTTGTTAATTTTATAAACAAATTATATAAACAAATGCACATTTTGGGCGATTTTAAGCGTAAATAAAGCCTTTTTTTTCTTTTGGCCTTGATAAAATTATATTGCCAATGACATTTTCTGAGACAGTTTTTGCCATCCAACAAATCTTTTCAAATTTCATATTTGTTGATTCTATAAACAAATTATATAAACAAATGTACATTTTTTGCGTTTTTGAGCGAATAGAAATCATTTTTTCTTCTGACCTTGCTCAAATTATATTACCAATGATGCTTTTTGGAAAAAAATTGGCCACCCATCAATACTGGTTAATTTTATAAATGAATTAGATAAACAAATGCTCAATTTGGGCATTTTTAAGCGAAAATAAATTGTTTTTTCTCTTGAGCTTGCTGGAACTATATTGCCAATCACGCTTTTTAGAAAAAAAATTGCCACCCGTCAATATTTGTTCATTGTATTAGAAAATTATATAAACAAATGCACATTTTGGGTGTTCTTAAGAGAAAAGAAATCGTTTTTTTCTGACATTGCTGAAATCATATTGCCAAAGATTTTCCATAGAAAAATGTTGCCAAGCATCGGTAATAGTTTATTATATAAACAAATTATATAAACAAATCCACATTGCAGATATTGATAGGCAGTAAGAAATCGTTTTTTCTTTTATTTTTTTGTAAACTATATTAATATTGAATTCCCATATAAAATTTTGCTGCACCTCACTATTTGTTTATTTTAAAAACGGAATAGGTAAACAAATGCACATTCTAGGCATTTATAGGCAGAAAGAATCGTTCTTTCATCTAATCTTGTTAAAATTATATTGTAAATGATCTTCTTCCACAGAATTTTGTGATAAATTTGAATTTGCGAAATTTATAAAAAAATTACATAAAAAATACATATTATAGGCGTTTATAAGCAGAAAAACAATTTTCTTTTTTGTAGTCTTGTTGAAATTATGTTGGCAATGTTTTTTACATGGACTCTTTGCGAAGAATACAATTTATAAAATTTATAAACAATTGGAATGAACAAATACACATTTTACATTGGCTATATAACTTCAAAAAGGTGAGAAGAAAAAACTATATCTTTTCACTTGAAAAAGTTTTATATGTGAATTTATTTATTTGATTTGTTTATAAAATGAGCAAATATCAATGCATGGCGATATTTTTCAGAAAACGTCATTAGCAATATAATTTCAGCAAGGTCAGAAGAAAAAACGATTTCTTTTCGCCTAAAACCCCCAAAATGTGCATTTGTTTATATATTTTGTTTATAAATAAACAAATATTGATGAGTGGTAAAGATTTCTTCATAAAACATCATTGGAAATATAATTGCAACAAGGTCAGAATGAAAAACTGTTTCTTCTTACCTAAAAACACCCAAAATGTGCATTTGTTTATAAAATAAACGTATAACAATTAATCTTAAATGTTAATGGCCACGTATCATCCTCAAGATAGAAGCAAGCGATTTCAGAGCAGAAATATAATTTGAAGACGAATAACCCCTAATGTCAAGTATTTGTTCATACAATTTTTATATAACAATTAGCTTTGTGAGTTGAAAAATTTGGTATCTTTCTTATACCAAGGCATTGAATTAGAAAAGCATTGAATTCAAGGGACGAGAGGTAGGACAACATTTTTTTTCTAGAAGATAAAAAATCAAATTAAAAAAATCGCCATTTTTCCGTTTTTTGCATTGACATAAACATTAAATGAACGAAAACATTAAAAATTTACTTTAACCATTTTCTGAAAAATTTAGTCCTGAATTGAAGAAAACAATAAATCTGAAATCGATGAATCGTTGCGTTCTAAATGTAATTTTGAACCTCGTTTTCCGATTTCACCCCACTGTGAAAATTGAAGGTGCCAGGACATTTAGCCGACAGTTCGCTTAAGCGCGCCGCCGTTTAGCCACCGAGACTTTTCGGCGCCAAGCCGTTTAATTTTATTTTCGTATCGATTACGAATGTAGGGGAAACTGTGATAAAGTAGGTTATTTTTAAGATTAGTTCATTAGAATTTATTGCAAAATGCAAAAAAAATTCAAACTTTACAACACCTAAATGTCCGGCGCCTAAACGTCCCGCGCCTAAACGGCGACACCCAAATATTATCCTATTTAATAAATCTCCTCCAGAAAAAATCTCGAAATCTATCTAAATATCTCCAAATCAATCGAAATCTATCGAAATATCTCGAAATATATCGAAATTTATTACTGCCACGAGGTTTATTTTTCATTTCAGTGTTAAACACAATATTCGCTAATTTCTTCTACACAAGAATTGGCAGTTTTCATGGATTATTGTGGATTGTGTTTTGTCCTACACAAGAACCGACAGTGTACTACTGTTATTTGAAAAATATGCCATTCGGCAATTAAAAAAAAATCACAGTTTGACTATTTATCAACGAACATGCTTAATTTTTTTTAACGAATTAAACTAAGAACGCTTTTACGGTGACTGTTTGATATGATACTTTGCAAATTTACAAGAATTATTAATTATTTATGAAATCTTTATAAACGAATTCAGAATTTGCCTATTTTTCAACGAATAGGCTCAATTAAAAAAAAAAATTCACTCAGGATATCTTTGCGATTTTTGTTTAATTATATGAGAATATCTTTGCGATGACTTTTTTTCTATTCTATAGTGCTTTACAAATTCCCAATATTTATGATTTATTAAAACAATTTTTCTAAGAAAATTCAGAGTTTTCTATTTTTTAACGAATAGACTCAATTTGTTAACGGAATCAACTAAGAATGTGTCTTCGATGAGTTTTTTCCATGATGTTACACAAATTCCCAAGAACTATTTATTATTAAAAGTTAATATTTTTTAAAAATAAATTTTGTTTTTTAAGGAATAGGCTTGATTCTTTACAGATTAACTGAGAATGTATTCGCGAGCACTCTTTTCTATAGTGCTTTACAAATTCTAAAAAACTAAGATTTATTTATTCAAACAATTTTTGTAAGGAAATTCAGAGTTTTCTATTTTTTAACGAATAAACTCAATTTGTTGACGTAATCAACTAAGAATGTCTCTTCGATGAGTTTTTTTTATGATGTTACGCACATTCCCAAGAATTATTTATTATCAAAAATTAATATTTTTTAAAAATAAATTTTGTTTTTCAAGGAAAAGGCTTGATTTTTTACAGATTAACTGAGAATGTATTTGCGAGCACTCTTTCCTATAGTGCTTTACAAATTCTAAAAAACTATGATTTATTTATTCAAATAATTTTTGTAAGGAAATTCAAAGTTTGGTTATTTTTCAACGGAATCAACTAAGAATGCTTTTTCGGTGACTGTTTGATATTATCCTTTGCAAATGTACAAGAATTATTAATTATTAAAAATGTTCATAAACAAATACAGTGTTTGGCTATTTTTCAACAAATATGCTTAATTCTTTCACATCATTATCTCAGAATATCTTTGCGATGACTTTTTTCTATGATGCTTTGCAAATTTCCAATATTCGTTAATTATTATTCGAACAATGTTTATAAGCAAATTGAGATTTTGGCTATTTTTCAACGAATAGGCTCAATTTTTGCGAAATGAATGATGACTTTTTTCTATGTTGCTTTGTAAATTTTCAAGAATTAATAATAATTTGAACCATTTTCATTAAAAAATTTAGAATTTGGCTATGTTTCAACAAATAGGCTACATTTTTTTACAGAATTAACTAAGAATATCATTCCGATTACTTTTTTTATATGATGCTTTCGAAATTTCCAAGAATTATGAATTATTTAAACAATTTTCATCAAGAAATCAAGAGCTTGGCCATTTTCAGCGAATAGGATCAATTAGTTCAGTGAATCAAGATTTCAACGATACTTTGCGAATATACAATAATTATTCATTATTTAAGCAATATTCTTAAACAAGTTCAGAGTCTAGCTATTTGTCAATGAATAGGCTATATTTTTTAATTCAATGAACTAAGAATATCTTTCCGATAACTTTTTTCTATGATACTTTGTACATTCTCAATTATCAATAATTATTTTACCAATATTTATAAACAAATTGAGAGTTTAGCTGTTTTGAAAATAATAGGCTCAATTTGGTTACGGAAGCAAGAAAGTACGTATTTCCAATAAGACTTTCCTACATTGCTTTGCACATTTGCAATAATTATTGATTTTTCATAAACATATTCAGAGTTTGGCTGTTTTTCAACGAATAGGCTCAGTTTGTCTATGAATGCAACTAAGAATATTTTTCCGATGACTGTTATCTAGGTTGCTTCGTAAATTTACAAGAATTTTCAATTATTTAAAGAATTTCCGTTAAAAAATTGAGATTTTGGCTATTTTTCAACGTATGTATTTTATTGAACTTCATTTCCAAATAAAATAATTACATGTAAATAAATTGATCGCGCAGGGATCACAGCGCAAAAGCAGCTACAAAAAGGGGAAATATGGTGGTTTTCTCACGAAAAAGGAGAAAATAGGGGAGAGATTAAACATTTATTTCCATATGTCGAGAAAAATATCTTTTTGTAAGATATGTTACATTTTTAATTAATTTTCAATGATTTTTCAATGATTTCTGCCATTAAAGATTTATTTTTAAAAATTGGATGTACTTAGATCGTTGGAAATCCATCCAGAGTGATATAAAAAAGTCAGCGAAAAAATAAAATAAGTTACATCAAATTTTGATATTTTTAACGTCGTTCTCATAAATATTTCTTCCCAAGATTTGTCATTTCATCCTTACTATAATTAATACTTTCGATGTAAATTTAAAACTAAACTCTTCAGTAGAGCGAAATAAAAATGCTAAAACCCAATCTATTTGTTTGAGCTGAAGGATAACAATTTGTGGGTCGACATCTAAATCAAGTTAAAAAAAAATAATTTTCAAATCGGTTAATATCTTCTGTTCTCTTCCTTACAATAAAAATTTTTTTCACAGTAAAAAAAAGTTTTGCCTTATTTAACATTTTTTGAAAATATACAAAAACATGTTTTTTGGATTGATTCAAACCTGAAATTGCGTCAGCTTGAACCAAAGAAACATGTTCTTTGTTTATTCATGTGAAACATTTTTTCCGCGGTGCTTATAACGTTCCAAAATCGCAAAAAAGATATAAAATCCCAAAAATCCTAACTCACAAGAAAAATTGTTTTCCGAAAAAGCAAAATGAAAAAATGTTTCTTTGGTTCAAGCTGAATAAATTTCAGGTTCGACATATTCAACTCCTGTAAAAATGTGTGCATATGATTCAATCCAAAAAAAAAAACATGTTTTTGCACATTTTCAAAAAATTGTGACTGAGCAAAAAAATTACTTTTAAATTTCGCAATGTTAAATTTTCAACTAATAATATCATTTTTAAACAGAATAGTTGAGTTGTTGAATGAAGAACATCAGCTTTCAATCAAGCATCGAAAAGTTCTATTTTCGTCTCAAAAAATGAATTTCTAATATAACTGAATTTTCTCCCAATTTGTTGAATTTTGAAGCCTGAAAAAAGAATTTTCTACAATGCATTTGATTTTTCAACACGAAAATATAAATTTTCAATTTAAAATTTAATTTTCAATCAAACATTGAAATTTTGAGTTAAAACCCCATGTTTTCAACAAACAAGCAAAAATTTCAACTAAAATTATCAATTTTTAACTAAAAAATTAATTTTTAACAAAGTTGTTCAAAATGCGACCAATTAGTTGAATTATCTACCAAACTGTCCAATTTTCGAGAGAAAATTCAGATTTTCTACAAAACAGTTGAATCTTTAATCCGAAAACACGAATTTTCAACAAGAGTTGAGATTTCAAACAAAAAAGATTGTTTAGTCAATGAACAAAAAAAAAATGCATTCCAAATGTCAAATTTTAAAGCAAGAAGATTAATTTTCTACAAAAAAGGACGAATTTTTAACAAATCACATAAATTTTTAACCAAGTAGTTGAATTTTCAAAATAAAAAAGGTCAACTTTAAATCAAGAATGGAATTGCTACATTTTTGTTTCAAGAAACTAATTTTCAAATTGAAAACCCAATTTTCTACAGAATTATTGAATTTTTGAGCTAAAAAAATAACTTTCTACAATACAGTTGAGTTTTGAATTCAAAAATATAAGCTTTCAATACAAAGAATAATTTTCAATAAAAAATTGAAATTTTCAGTTAAAAAAATGAATTTTTAACAAAGTAATTTGATTTTCAACCAAAGAGACAGCTTTCCAACAAAATAAATATATTTTATAATAGTTAAATTTCTGACCAATTTTCTGCCAAAAAATATAACTTCTGAACGAAATTCATGAACTTGCAACCAAATAGTTGAACTTCCGACTAAAAAGATCAATTTTCAAACACAAATGGAATAGTTCAATTGTGAATTTAAAAAAATTAATTTTCAACAAAAAAAGTTTCAACAATAGTTGTATGGACAAGCAAAGATTTAAAAAAATGAAAAATTGCTCAAGTTAGAACACTTAAAATTGCATTTGATGAATTTGGAGTATTCCATTTTTTAATTAGGTATTTAACTTTGTACATTTCAACTAACATTAATACTCTTCTAATACTTATTTAAAAAGCACTATATGTTTTGTGACTGTTCCAATTTTATTTTGGATAATAACTTGTGTCTCCAGTTTTCACATTTTCAACTTGCTTTAAAATGTTTCATCTTTAAATTTTTTTAAGAGTATTTTTAATGGTCTGCACTTGAAACGTGCGCCTTATTTATTCATAAATAATTTATTCAAGTGCTATAATTGCCTTGAGTAGTATTCAATAATGGGTACAATTTCAAATATCGTATATTTAAAAAGAAAAGGGGAAAAAGAGGAAGTTTTTGATGTGTAAACATCTTAGACCTCGATATGGAGAGTCGCACCTGATTCTAATGAAAGCACGACAAGAAAGTGTAACGCAGGCCTCTGACACACGCGCTGTGTCTCATGTCACAGAACGGAGGCTTGCTTCTCTCTCTCTCTCTCTTTCCCCCTCCCCCTCTCTCAAACGAATAATAATTGTTTAAACAATTGTAAATTATTTACAAACAGGAGAAAAATATGCTGTGTCTAATTTGAAAAAAAGAAACAATTTTACATATTTTTCTTATAAGTTTTGAGTACTCAGATGTGTAATAATAATGATAAGTGACATAATAATGAATTTTTCATAATGAAAATTCAATTTTTAATATTCTTCTTCATGAAATATAATTAGCCTAATTCTAAATGTAGATTTTAGTGACTTGATTAAATATTTCTAGAACTTTTCCTTCGATGCAATCAAAAGCTAAGTTTAATTTAAAGAACTTATCAATATTGATATAAAGTCAGGTTTTCATAACTGAATTAAAACAAATTAATAGAACTGTATTCTAACAGACTTGCAGAAAATTATCTTCAAAATTAACCCAAGAACAATGAAAAATTGTTTCTTTCCGAATTTATTGATATTTTCCGGAAACATTAACATTTGACGTTTTTTCAAACAACTTCTGATAAAATTAGCACATACTGGCTTTCATTTAAGCCCATAAAACGGGTACTTCCATCACCTTTTATGCAATAATTGAAAAAAAATCTACAGCTTATTATTATTAAAACTAGGGTGCTTTTCCAACCTATTGGAAAATAGATGTCCAGAAACTTTTGTACGAAATTGCATGTGAGAGAAAATAAATTGTTATACATGCGAGTGAGTTATTATTTGCTTCTTGTACGATTTGAATTTCAGTTAACGTTTACCGAAGATGTTTACACATAAATCCGTCTTGGGTCGTAGTTTAGGACGCACGTGATGTTTTTTTGAGAATAGGGGAAAGAAGGGGAATGTCAAGAAAAAAGGAAAAACTAAGAAAAAAAGGGGAAACTAAGAAAAAAGGGAAAGACTGTGCACCCTGTATAAGACTTACACCAACATGCGTATTGCTGAGAGGAGTATGAATCCAAACAAAATTCCGAAGGGTGTAGCTTCCCCTTGATAAACTTGGAAGCCTCCGAATAGCAAGTATTTAAAAATCAAATGACCGAAATTTAAATGAGTACATGGAATTTTGAAGGTTTTACACAAATCAATTGTAATTCACCGCTTATAAGGCTATAAGTCATCAATGACGAGATTGCCCTTCCGGCGAATAAAGCGGATGTGAGATTGTATAATGCGACTGTTGGAAACGATGGTCAACAAGCCTAATGCAAATCTGTACACATTAACATATGAATATTAATTTCCATCCGGCGCACAAACGAAGTTATTACCTCCGCGTGACGGGTTTCATCATTAAGCGGAAATCCAGGAGACTTCGGACACAAAAAGCCCGCTGCATTCATTTGCATCCGAATCGATAAACTGCGTTGAGATTTTATCATATTCTTTATTCAGAATCCACGATTTTAATTACCCATTTTTTCAAAGCAGCTGCGTTCCCTAAATTTTAATATACTCTTGCTTATCGAAAAATAATCATCATGTTATAGTTTTACATATTTCAGACTTCAGAGTTCAAAATGCTCTCAAGAAAGGAGAAATGAACTTTTGAAAAAATGCTAATAATTTTTTACCAAAAAAGATGTATTTTGAGCGAAGGAGTTGAGCCTTCAAATTTAAAAGTTGACTGCTTTAGAAACCAGTTGAATGTTCAACCAAAAAGTTGAATTTTTGAACTTAAAAAAAAATTAATTTCACACCAAACAGTTGTATTTACAACCAAATAGTTCAACTTTTAAGCAAACCTACAGAGATGTATTTTCAACAAAATAATCAAATTCTCAAACAAAAAAGATTAAACTTAAACCAAAGACAGGTTGAATTTTCAACCAAAGATCAATGTAGATTTCCCATACAAGAATATGGAATTTTTTCCATACTTTTGAATATCCCATACCAGTATAGAAATTTTCCGGTGGTTGTTGGAAGATTTGCCATACTTCATGGAAAAACTTCCATACAAGTATGGGAAGTATGGTACTGAGGTATGAGAAAATGTCCATCCTTGTATGGGTTAATTACTTCCAATACATGTATGGGAAGTTTACCACAAATTTTTCTTACAGTGAGATAACTTGTTCACAGAACAGTTGAATTTTTAACAACGTCATTAACCTTCAACCAAAAAAAAAAAAAATCAAAAAGATTGTTCACTCAACGAAGAAAAGAGTTTCAACAACATTGTTGAATTGTCATCAAAATAGTTGAGTTTTCAACCAAACAAGTTGAATTTTCCACCAAAATAATACAATGTTTTACCTAAAAAGATGAGTTATTAACAAGGAAGTTAAATTTTCAAGCCAAAAAGACTAATTTTCCACAAAAACAGTTGAATTTTCAGGGTGTCTAGTGAGCAGGCAATTTGAAATTCCCGGTCAAATATTTTTCCCCCCAACCAAGTTTTAGATGTCTTTTTGTGATTTTTAAAAGTCAACGTATAAATAGATATAGGAATTTTAACATAATATACATAGTAAAAAATCTGCCCGCGGCGCGAGTACACTCTCATCGCGCCCTACGCGCGCGGCTCCCAAGTCTGAGCGCGCCTATGAGGCGCGCACCTGTTGGATCTCGCGTTTCGCGCTCGATCATTGTACATCCCCCACATTTTTCATAAGACTTTTGAAATTATAGGCCAAACTATCAAAAACTGAAATTTAATAATTGTGAATTCTCTTTTGTTAAAGCTCCTTCGACTTTAACAAACACATTCTCCTCACGAGCCTCGTGAGAAAAAAGGTTAAAAGAAAGTTTTCAGATCGAATTTGAAAACAATTTTCTCATCATTTATTTATACCTTGTGTTTTTTCGTCAACAAATTTAATTTGTAATTTTATTTTTCACGATTAAACAGAATC
Source organism: Andricus quercusramuli (assembly GCA_932178445.1). Classification (NCBI taxonomy): domain Eukaryota; kingdom Metazoa; phylum Arthropoda; class Insecta; order Hymenoptera; family Cynipidae; genus Andricus; species Andricus quercusramuli. Next base: position 5,556 of record CAKNXH010080945.1, on the reverse strand, counting down.
TACGCGTCTTATCAAAAAATGATTAATAAGAAATTGGTAGCTCCTTTTTGGGTGAACAACTTTTGTCTCTTTATTTTTTTTCGTGGCTTGTATCGTTTTTCGTGAGGATAAATTATTCGATTTTCCGAGTACTATGAATAACCGTACATAGAATTTTCAAATCTTCAAAAAAATGGTTTCAAAAATTTTGTAAATGTTATAACCTTTTAAACTTTTATCCAAAATAGCGGATTAAAGAACTTGTCCTTTTCTATTAGGTCGAAATTCCCGGGGTTTTCACGGTCCAATAAAATTCCTGGGTTTTTCCCGGTTTCTCCCGGTTTCCCGGTCCGCTAGATACCCTGATTTTAAATCCAGAAATGTGAATTTTCAATAAAACAGGTAATTTTAAACCAAGCCGTTAATATTTGAACTGAAAACAGTTAATTTACAAAAAGAAAACGAATTTCTAACAAAAAAGATGAAGCATCAACCAGAAAGATGAATCTTCAACTAATGAAATTAATGTTTATTGAAGTAGTTCAACTTTGAACTAAAAAGAAAAATTTTCTACCAAATAATTAAAATTTGAAGTCATTGAATTTCAATTTCCAACCAAAAAAAAAAGAGTTAAACTTTCAGTTGAAAACCTTAATTTTCAATTTAAACAAATCAATTTTCAACAAAATAATTCCAATTTCAACCAAATAGTTGAATTTTCAACAAAAAATATCAATTTCGACTCAAATATACTAAAAACAATCAATTTTCAGTCAAAAATAGAACGGTTAAATTTTCAATTAAGAAAAGTTAATTTTCAACAACAAAACACAAATTTTCAACAGAATAGTTAAATCATTAACGAATATAAATAAATATTAACAATGTAGTTGAAAAGAGTTGAATTCTTAAGGAAGAAAGATTTTTGTGTCAAAGGAGAAAAAAAATGTTGAAAAAAATTGATTTTCAACGATAAATGTAATAGTTGAGTTTGCAACGAAAAATGATCAATTTTCAGCGAAAAATAGACAGTTAAATTTTCATGGAAGAAAATTAATTTTCAAACAAAAAAATAGAATTTTCAACATAGTAGTGCCATTTCCAACCAATATAAAGATTTATTATCAAAATACTTCAGATTTCAACCAAGTCGTGGAATTTTCAAACAAAAAGTATTAATTCTTAAAAATGAATGTGAAAGTTGAGTTTTTAACTGGAAACGATAAATTTTCAGCCAAAAACCATTATTTCCTTGAAAAATTGATGGAATTTTCCATTTTTCAAAAATAGAAGGCTGTAATTTTCAGAAAAGAAAAGTGATTTTCAACAAAATAGTTAAATCTTCAACCAATAAAATTAATTTTCAACAGAATAGTTTATTTTTGAATCAAAAAGATTAATTTTTACTATAAAAGACAAAGCTTCTACCATACAATTCAAATTTAAAATGAAAACTATCAATTTTCAATTAAAAATGGAATAATGGTATTTTCAGTTTGAATAATTAATTTCAAACAAACAA
>CAKNXH010080940.1:0-15357 GCA_932178445.1 Andricus quercusramuli | reverse complement strand
GTTCAAAAATTCAATTTTTTCGATTCAATACTATTTTTTCAACAGAAGATTTAACTCTTCCATTTTTTGTTTAAATTTGATCTTTTTTAGTTAAAAATTCGACTATTTGGCTGAAAAGTTGTCTTCTTAAATAGAAAGTTGATCTTCTTGGTTGGAAATTGATCTATTTTGTTAAAAATAATTTGTTTACTAAATCAGTAATCTCAATAACTTAAACTTCATATTTTTTATTGAAAATTTAATTTGTTTATTTAACAATTCATTTTTTTGGTTGAAAATTTGTCTTTTTTTAACGAAAATTTATTTGTTCGTTTGAAATTCATTTTTTTTGTTTTTAAATTATTTTTTTGTCAAAGGAGTACAATCTCATTACTTAACACTTCATCTTTTTGGTCAAAAATTCATTTTGTTGTTGAAAATTAAAATTTTGAAATCAACAATTTGGTTAAAAATTCATTTTTTTGGTTGAAGATTCATCATTTTAGCTATAAAAATGTATTTTTTCAGTTCAAAATTCAAATAATAGTTTTAAATTCATTTTTTCAAATTGAAAAATAATTTGTTTGAATGAAAATTTAAGTTTTCCATTTTTCTTGAAAATTTATCTTTTTTACTTAAATATTCCACTATTTGGTTGAAAATTTGTCTTTTTTTGGTTGAAAACTCAACTTTTTTGTAAAAAATTAGTTTTTTGGCTTTCGAATCCAACAATTCAGTTGGAAATTAACCAAGATGCAAGATTTTTTTCATACCTAAAAAAAATTATAAGGGTCAGGGAAGATGAAAGATTGTTGGGGGAAAAACAAGGAATTTCAAAATTGGGATTTTGTAGTAACCCTGATGAAAAAAAAAATTCTTGAAAAAAAATCAACTAATTATCATTAATAATTATCATTTATTTGATTACACCCATAGATTACATTCAAGTAAGTCCTACACATTAACAAAGGTACACTCACTTACGAACTATCCATTATTCATTGACAACTAATAAATATTAGTTGCAGTTCATAAACTTCCTAAAATGAAAAATACTTAAATAATATCAGTACTTAAGATATAATCAAATAAGATAAAAAGACTGTGATAAAAAGTTATAACTAATACATGGAGCAAACAAATCTATGATAAGTTGGTACCTAACTCTCATATACATACATATTTTCTATACATATGCATACGTATAAAATATATAGATAAAGGCGATAACAAACTGAATAAATAATATAAAAACCGTAACTATCATATTGTGAGAAAAACAGGTACCCATCTGTCTTTTTATCAATATGATAGAAACCTCCCCTTATCAGCATGCGCGGCAAAATCGAATTTTAATTTTTGTCACGCGCTAAATTATTTAAATCACGTGCCACTTACTATGCACATAATTTACTCTGTATAATGATATATTTGATATGCTATTTTCAGGAAGACTCGGATATTTCTAACTTTACGTGAGCTCTTTACAGATGAGGAATATCGCATACAGAATTAATTTTAAAGAACTTTTTTATATAGGGGAGACCACCCTACAGTGGATCATGATAAGAATAGATAATCAATCATTTAAAACACTAATTTATGTAAAATAATTTCTTAAATTAGAAGAATAGGAGACAATATTTGTTATTGAATTAAAATCATAATTATTTCTGGTATAATTTGTGACTTTAATTAATGATTATCCACTGTAGGGTGGTCTCCCCTGTACTCGCTCTGTATAGCCAGAGCTTTTTTACACTTAACAATTATTATTTTTAGCTTATGATACGTCTGCCGATGCAAGAAGAGTTGTGGCTCTGAATATTGTAAAACGGTCGCTAAAAATAGTGATTGACATGAATTCGTGAACATTAACAGTTAATTGACTATCTCTAGAATTTTTAACAGTCTAGGTGAAACGCGTTTATATCAAGATTTATTATTGTGACGTCACTTTTTGAAAAAGTGGTTTATTTAAAAAGTTATTTAATTTGAGAGGTAAACTTTACTTTTTAAAAATTTACTTATGGAAGTAAGTTATTTTAAATATAAAATTTCCAGAAATCTGATTTTTTATTGCATTTCTAAATTTGAATACAAATAGTAAATATTTCCTAATTTAAGAACGCGACGTCACACTGTTTTCTAAAATAGTAAAGTTCCAAACTTGGCGGGTTACCCATTTTGAACGAATAAATTCATTATTAAATATTGAATTATTTATTCATAATTACTCAAGAATTAGTGAAATTTTACCAATTTTTTTCAATAGGGAACCCATTTTTCATCTTTTTTCCTAAGCTTAATATTCTTATCGATAGATCGATATGTTGTCGAAACTTTAAAATGTAAGCAACACTTGAATTGGCTTTCTCTCAGGTAACATTTTTCTTTGATTAGTTTTTTGGAAAAATGCTCAGTGGCCCCCTCCATAATCACTGTGCATTACATATTCTTTATCAATAAAATTTCGCTACGTTTATATTTTAATGTATAGAATAATTGCGGTTCTAGTCGAAAATTCGTTAACGATGAAATCACTAGGTACATTGACTTGCTCCTTGCTCTATAAATGTCGATCGGTTAAAAGTTTTACTTAATTCTAGCATTGAAACTGTAATTTTTTTATTAATTAAATTTACTGATTCATCAGTAAAAATTACTGATTCAACAGTAAAACTTACCGATTAAATAGTAAAATTTACTGCTTCTACAGTAAAACTTACTGAGTTAATTGTAGAACTTACCGGTTCAACAGTAAAAGTAACTGATTCATTTATAAAATTTAGTAAAAGTTTTTATAGAATCAAATTTTAGAGAGTAGATTTTTTGTTTAAGATCAGTAATCAGATTTATCAGTAAAACTGACTAATTCAACCGTGCAAATTACTGGCTAAACAGTAAAACTTATTTATTATACAGTAAAATTTACTGATTCAACAGCAAAACTTACCGACTAAATAGTAAAATTTACTGCTTCTACAGTAAAACTTACTGAGTTAACTGTAAAACTTACCGGTTCAACAGTAAAAGTAACTGATTCATTTATGAAATTTAGTAAAAGTTTTTATAGAATCAAATTTTAGAGAGTAGATTTTTTGTCTAAGATCAGTAATCAGATTTATCAGTAAAACTGACTGATTCAACCGTGCAAATTACTGGCTAAACAGTAAAACTTACTTACTAAACAGTACAATTTACTGAGTCAACAGTAAAACTTACCGACTAAATAGTAAAATTTACTGCTTCAACAGTAAAACTTACTGACTTAACAGTAAAACTTACCGGCTCAACAGTAAAAGTAACTGATTCATTTATAAAATTTAATAAAAGTTTTCATATAATCAAATTTTAGAGAGTAGATTTTTTGTTTAAGATCAGTAATCAGATTTATCAGTAAAACTGACTGATTAAACCGTAAAAATTACTGGCTAAACAGTGAAACTTACTTATTAAACAGTAAAATTCACTGATTCAACAGTAAAACTTACCGGTTCAACAGTAAAAGTAACTGATTCATTTATAAAATTCAGTAAAAGTTTTTATAGAATCAAATTTTAGAGAGTGGATTTTTTGTTTAAGATCTTAAAGCGATTTGCGATATTAATTTTTAATTTTCGTCAACTGGTATTTAATGCCTTCAGAACAAGATTACAAAAACACTAGTCTTCTAAGGATAGTAAGTATTCGCATTTAGAGTTTCAGAACCAATTTATAAAAATGTTATTGAAGTTTTAAATTATTAATAATTATATTAAATTAATTGTTGTCCATTATTATAACTTCCAGTAGTCAATTAAAATTGCTTTAATTTAAATTAAATAATTACATTTTTAATATTGAAAAAGGTGGATTTGCAAAATCGATTTTTTTTAATTTTGACTACTGATCTGTTTAGTAGAAAATATAAATTGAAAAAATTTCCAATCAACACATTTTTCTTTTGAAGTTATTGAATTTTTTATAATTTAATCACTGCTGTCTCTAAATTGTGAAGCTCGGTTTTAATACAATTAACTAAAACTATTTTTTATAATTCTTTCAAAAACCATTTTTTTGTTAAGAAAAAAACATTTATTTTTTATTTTTGATTCAAATTGTTTTTTTATTACTATGTAATTCAATATCTTTTCTTTAAGTGACGCAACTTAGTTTTTAAAATGATCCTATTGCAAAATAAAGTTTTAAATTTATTATATCGGTTTAAATAATTGATTTGATAAGTTTTCGATATTAGGAAAAAGGAAATGTTAAAATTAATTGAATTGATTGGGTCCAGAGAAAAAAATGTTGGTAGGCATAAAAAAAGTAAAAAAATTGAAATCCGTTCATGTCGAGACGACTGAAAAAATCCAGAAAAAGAAAATTCCTGGAAAAAAAAACATTTGAAGTAGTAAATTCCCGAAATTATAAAACTGCTAACAATTTGAAATTTCCGAATTATAAAATTTCTGAATATAAACAATTAAAAAATTGTTTTAATAATAAATAGATAATAAAAGAAAAAGTAGATTCACGAAATGAAAATATTGCATTTCATTTACAATTTTTTATTTAATTTTTTAATAATTTACTGATTGTTTAGATTTTGAAATTTCCTTGTATCGGAAATTTTAGACTATTGGATATTTTATATTATTGGAAATTTTTCCCGTAATTTTCAAATTCGGTAATATCATAAAATGCAGAGAATTTTAATATTCGGGATTTTTAAGCTGTCGGAATTTTTCTAATTTATGAAATTTTTTATTTCAATTATTTTCTTTTTCGGGAATTTTCCATTGTCGGGAATTTTATCTTCCGAAATTTTTCAGTCGCCCCATAATATCTTCTATTCGGTTTTCAAATGTCAAAATTCTTAAAAATATTTCTTATTAATTAAAAAATCATCGCGAATTTTCTTCATGTGTATCAATAAATAACCTAAGAGAATAAAATAATAATTTTCATCAATTTAGTGAAGCCTAGAATTATTTAAATGTCCTTTGATTAATTATAATACCGAAAATTATTTTTGTAAAAAAAAAATTGAATTAAATTGTAAAAAAATAGGGTAGGCATTTTTTGGGGGTTTTACATTTAAAAAAATTAGTTTTAGCTAATTAGATTAAAACCAAGCTAACCGATACAGCCTTTTGTGAACTAATGCAATTCGCGTCTTAGAGACTCAAAAACTGTCCAAAATAAAAAAGTGCAATTAAAATTAAAAATGAAATTAGAAAATTTTCAAAAATTGGTTCTGATACTTTTCAAGAATCTTGAATATTTTGGAATGCAAAGGACAGGCATATTTAATTAGACCTTTTCTTTAGACTATAGTCTTTGATTGACAATTCCAAAGGAAGGCTATTAAAATAAAATAAAAATATAATCTAATTGTAACTAAAACAAAGAAAAATATTTTTGAAATATTTGATAGCCCTCCTTTGTCCTAAAGTTATAGTTAATAACATTTTTTGTGCGTCTGCCACAGTTGCAGTAGCGGAACTGCTTTTTGTGTTGTGCAGTGGTTACGTAAATGTTACAATATTTTTTTTAGACGATATAAGAATAACATTGCGAAAAAACCTCTAACACGTGTATATATGTATAATTATATTACATCTTTGGAAGAACTGTACACTCGGCACATTTTTAGTCCGAAGCGTAAAAACACCGACAAAAAAGTATATAAAGTTCAAAATTCCGAAAATTGTATATCAATTTAAAATTTGTATTACTCCTTCTCTAAAGCCTTAAAAAAAACAGTATTAGTGGTAGAGCTAGGGGGTCACTTACTGACCGAGCAAGATTCCGTCCTATGCTGAGTTACCGACTACGGATAATTAACATCAGTCGGTAATGCAGATCCCTGTCAGGGATCTGCACCGATCAAGTACAGGTTCTACTGGTGCCCTTATTTCGAAGTCTGTGCACGCTTTGAAATTAGTTAAGTTTGAAATTAAAAAATTGCTTGAAGATTTAAAAGTTAAACCAGGGGAGGAGGAAGAGACGAATGAGGAGAAGATGGGTGAGGAGGAGATAGAGAGTATCCTTCTGCTCCTCCTTATCCTCGTCCATCTTCTCATTCATCTGCTTCCCCTCTGCCTGATAGGTAAGATCCCTGATATACCTACTGAGGTCCATGTCAGGGATCTGCATTACCGACCGATGATAATTATCTTATGTCGGTATCTAAGTATGTGACAGAACCTTAATCGGTCGGTAAGTGATCTCGTAGTTCTGTTGCTATACTACTAGTATTAAGTCATACTTAATTTGTTAAGCTTTTAAATAAATAATATACAAAATATTTGCCAAAGTCGTATTCTGAATAATGTTTTTTGTCGATCTTGATAATTTTTTTGTCGGTTTAAGGATCGGAAGTATCTTAAAATTACGTAAAGTTATTGTCATATCAGTTGCACGAAGGTGAAGATCTAAAAGTTAACATCGTTGCTCGAATATCGATTTGCGAACGTGTCAAAAAGTCTTTCCTTTGCTTTTCTGTCACTACAAAAATTATCCTCAGATAATATTGGCACTAATATTTCAAAATATTTTTACTCGTAAAGTTTCCATATTTGTACACGTAAAGTGGTCAATATTTGATATGGTCAACTCGAAATATATTATCGAACGAGAAAGATTGCATATTTGATTTTTGGTTCGTTTGGGTTTTGTTCTATTTTATATTTAATACTGATTCTTCATCAATTACTGAAAGATTTTTTAATTTGATAAAAAAAAAAAAAATCAAAAATTTGTATATATAATATTTTCTATAAAACGGATCGTCAAATTTCTTTTTCAAAACTGTTCCATCTGAAAATTCGAGCTTGTTACATCAATTTGCAATATTTGCGAAAATTCTCTAATTTCCTACGAATTCTTTAAGCGACAACAATTTAATATTAAGCTAATCTCGGAAAACTGCGGAAGAAGATAAATGAAGATAAATATTTTTCACACGTACACTGTAAAAAGCTTATACAAATTCCACAAAAGTAGAATAGATTTTTGGTGTTTTCACTAGATATAATATTTTTATCTAATTATGGGATCTAAATTTCCGTGAATTTTTTGTTCAATTTTCAGGCTTCAGTGTGTAAAAACACTAAATTGTTTCGCCTTTGGAAATTTATCTTCGACAGTGTACGTTTGTATTAGTGAACAGTGACAATGATATATCGACCAACATTTTAAGTTCACATGATGTTTGATTTATCATTTGAATATTTTTATAAGTCGATGTAATGCAACAGGCAGCAAATATATATCATTATAAGCATTAGGGGAAACCTCCCTACAGTGGATAAAACCTACAGTGAATAATCAATTATCCACAGTGCAAATATGCGTAAAATAATTAATTTCAAATTTAATTTGTTAACACGTATCGTATCTTAACTATTAATTACATTAAATTAATTTTCTGCATACATTGGTATTTTTTAATAATCATTATTCACTGTATGTTGTATCATCCACTGTAGGGAGGTTTCCCTTTATATTATCATTTTCTGTGCGAAATTCCGGCCGGCGGTTCGCTCTCACCTTTTGGAAAATTTTGGTGACGCACCTGACCATTAAGTCACGACCTTAATGACCTGATAAATAATTATTTAGTTTATCTGATAAGCATTTCGCTTATAAAGGTGTCAGTTCCACTGGAGGCTGACCCATCCTCGTTCTTAAAGTTTTCACATCATCTTCTATTCGAATCAGCAGTCTGCATTTCTATAAAATTGATTTTATTTTTATTAGTTTAAAGAGGATTTTATTAAATTTCAAGACTTTTAAGAATTATGCATGAAAAGAAAAAAGGGTATCTACAAAATTGGATAAGATGAGAGAGTGAAGGATTTTGAGGGGAGCGAGAAAAAAGTTCAGAATATTTCTCGTTTGACCAAGAATTTCTTAGTGCAAAAGTACCGGAAACGTTTGACTTAATATAACTAAATAATAAATAAATAAATAATACTACATAATATAAAACTAAATAATTTTTTGTAGAAAAATGCTAGAAAATTTCCATTTGTTCTTGAAATTTGATGCTCAAAAACAGGACGTAATTTGAATCCTTTTAGTACTTTAGTTCTATTTCAGTTGGACCTTGTTGGAACATAAATCCCATGAGCAATTTGTGAAAATTTTGAAAAAAAAATTGAACTTTTCTGGTATTTTTGCCCCAAAAACTACATCGGATTTGAAAATTTCAAGAAAAAATGGAGTTAACATTTTTTGGGTACTTTTGTTCTAAAAAATTTCTGCTGACACGAGATATATTTTGAAATTTTTTCGTACTTAAATCTTAATTTTGTAGTACTTTTTTGGAACATAAATTATCTGAGCTCTTGTCAAAATTTTGAAAAAAAATAAGATGCACATTTTTTCGAATTTTGTCCCAAAAATTATTTAGGAGTGGTAAAAATTTCATCAAAAAAATTAACTCGGACTTATCTGGCACTTTTATCTTAAAAAAGACCCGCTAAAAAGTGTAATTTTACCTCTTAATTTTTTGCTTCAAATTCAAATTTTCATCAGTAATTTTTTTTAATTAAAAAGAAATAAAATACATTTTTTAAATGAAGGGAGATTATTACATGTTCCTTAAATATTCATGTAGAAATTTTAGTTTTGTTTTGTTTTTTTCATTTTGAAAAATTTTGAATCCTTTTTAGAGACAGTATTTAATTTCTTTTTTGTAACGAAGAAAGCATTTTTTAATTTTCCTCTAAAATTATAAACTTTAGAAATTACATTATAAAGAAAAAGAAATTTTGTTATGCGACCATAATTTTTTTGGTTACATTAAATCCTTTTTGTGGCCAGTATTTTTTTTTTTTCATGAGAAAAATTAAACAATGCATTTTTTTCACAAAATAAGAAATCCTGCTGATTAAAAAAGATCAATATTAAGAAAAAAATAAGCTTACAGCAGTCGGCTACAAAATAAATTCATTACTCAAAATCTCCCTTCTCTAAATATTTTAAATCATTTTTATCAGCATGAAAAAATGTGGGGTTCTTGAGAAAATCTACTTTTGATATTTTCAGAAAAACCGCCTTCATTGAGTAACTTTTTCACATTTTGTTAATTTTATGGCAAATTTTTAAAAAGAATAATTAATCTCGCTAGAGATTGGAAGGAAAACTTGAATATCTCAATTAGGTCCAAAGTTATGAAGGGTTTAAAAAAAATTGGTATTTGTTTAAACAGTCTGCAAAAGTTCAAAAAATTTTCAAATAAAAATAAAAAATATTAATTATTTTCTTAAAACATAAAAATTCAGGGGTTAAGACTAATTATAAAAGGAATTTTTATGGTTCCGTAGTTTAGAATTACTTAGCCTAGTCACAAATGAGGGGAAGTGAGGGAAAATGAGGGGAAAGAAACTAGGAAAAGGAGGGGAAAGGAAGTAGAATAAATAAAAAAAGTAGAATAAATTAGAAAAAGAATAAATTAGGAAAGGGAAGTGAGGGGAAGTGAGGGAAGAGAAAGTAGAGAAAGTGAGAAGGCGGGAAGTAGGGGAAATGAGGGGCGGAGAAGTTAGGGAAGTGAGGAAAATAAGGGGAGGGGAAGTATAGGAAGTGAAGGAAAAACAGTAGATGGAATGTAGGAACAGTAAGAGAAATCAGGGGAGGGGAAGTAAGAGAAATAAGGGAAAATTATTGAAGGGAAGTATGGGAAGTGAGGAAAATTAGTAAAGCGTAATTAGGGGAAGTGAGGGAAAATAAGGAAAGGAAAACTAGAGAAATCAAGAGGAAAGGAAGTAGGGGAAGTGAGAAGAAATAACGGAAGGGAACGTAGGGAACTTCAGGAGAAATAAATTAGGGTAAGTGAGGGGAAATCAAGGGAGAAAAGGTAGGGAAAGTGAGGGGAAAGGAAGGAAGCGAAAGAAGGGGGAGTGAGGGGAGAGAAAGTTCGGGAAGTGAGGAGAACTGAGGGGAGGGGAGTATAGAAAGTGAAGAGAAAACAGTGAATGAGAAGTAGGGCAAATGACGGGAAATGAGAAAAGGGACACTGGATGAACTGAAAAGAAAGAAAGTAGGAAAAGTTAGGGGAAATAAGGAGAGGAAACGTAGAGGAATTCAAGGGAAAGGAATTAAGGTAAGTTAGGGGAAATCAGGGGAGAAAAAGTAGGGGAAGTGAAGAGAAATAGTGAAAGGGGAAGTAGGTGAAATAAGCGGACAGGAAATAGGCAAATTGTAGGGTAATTAAGGAAAATGAAGGGAGGAAAAGAGTGGGTAGTAGAAAGAGTGATGGGAGTGTGGGAAGTAGACAAAGTGATGGGAAATAAAGGGAGGTAAAGTAAGAGAAGTAAAAGAAGTGAATGAGATTGAGGGAAAGGAAGTAGGGGAAGTAAGGGGAAATAAGGGGAGGGAAAGTATGGAAATCGAAGGGAAATCAGGAAAGAGAAAGTACGCACAGTGAGGGTAGAAGAAGTAGGGGAAATGAGGAAAAGTTATAGAAGAAAAAAAAGGGGGAGTAAGATGAAATTAGGGGAAGGGCAGTATGGGAAGTAAGGTGAAATGAGGGATAGATATGTAGCGAAAGTGAGTGGAGGGAAATTGAGGGGAATGAAGGGAGGGGTAGTGAGTGAAGGGGCAGTGAAGTAAAATGAGGGTAAATTAGGGAAGAGTATGTGAAGTAGGGGAAATTGAGGAGGAAAAATGAGGGGAAATGTGGGGAGGGGATCTAGAGAAAGTAAGGGATAATAAGGCGAGGGGAAGTAGGGGAAATCGGGGAGGATAAGTAGAAGAGAGTGTGAATGAGGGGAAGTAGAGGAAATGATTTTAAATGAGGGTGAGTAGGGAGGGGGAAGTGAGGACTGGGGAAAAGAACTATGGGAAGAATGCAGGGGCAAGAAATTAGGACGATTAAGGGGAAATTATGGGAGAAAAGGTAGGGAAAGTGAGGGGAAACGGGCGAAGAGAAAGTAGGGGGAGTGAGGGGAGAGTGAGTTGGGGATGTGAGGGGAAATGAGGGACGGAAAGTATGAGAAGTGAAGAAAAATCAGTGGATGAGAAGTGAGGGAAGTGAAGGGAAATAAGGAAAGAGAAACAAGGTGAACTTAAAGGAAGGAAAGTAGGGAAAGTTAGGAGAAATAAGGGGAGGAAACGTAGGGGAATTCAAGGAAATGAATTAGGGTAAGTTAGGGGAAATGAGTGGAGCAAAAGTAGCGGAAGTAAGGAGAAAGTGCCAAAGGGGAAGTAGCCGAAATAAGGGGAGAAGAAATATGGGAATTGTGAGGTAATTAAGGAAAATGAGAGGTGGGAAATTGTGGGAAGCATAAGACGTGATGGGAAATAAGGAGAGGTAAAGTAAGAGAAGTGTGGGAAGTGAATGAAATTGAATAGAAAGGAAGAAGGGAAAGTAAGGGGAAATGAGGGGACAGAATGTATGAGAATGAAGGGGAAATAGAAAGTAGGGAAAGTGAGGGTAAAAGAACTAGGGAAAATGAGGGAAATTCATGGAAGGAAAGAAGGGGAAGTGAGGGGAAGTTAGCGGAAGGGCAGTATGGGAAGTAAGGCTACATGAGGGGTATATATGTGTAGTGAAAGTGAGGGGGGGGGGATCGAGGGGAATGAAGGGAGGGGAAGTGAGTGAAGGGGCAGTGAAAAGAAATGAGGGGAAATTAGGGAAGAGTATGTGAAGTAGGGGAAATTGAGTAGGAAAAGTGAGGGGAAATGAGGGGAGGGGAAGTAGCGAAAGTAAGGGATAATAAGGCGAGGGGAAGTAGGGGAAATTGGGGAGGATAAGTAGAAAAGTGAGGGGAAATGAGGGGAGGGGAACTAGGGAAAGTGAGGGATAATAAGGCGAGGGGAAGTAGGGGGAATCGGGGAGGATAAGTAAAAGTGAGTGTAAATGAGGCGAAGTAGGGGAAATGATTATAAATGAGGGTGAGTAGGGAGGGGAAATAAGGACTGTGGAAGGGAAATAGGGGAAGGGGAGTGTTACCTGGGGAAGCGAGGTGAGGAGGAAGTAAATGAAGAAGTTGGAAAAGGGTTGGCGAAGGATGAAGTGAGGGCAGGGGAAGCAGGGGGGTGTTGCCTGGGTAGAGGAGGGGAATTCATAAAGTAGTGCGAAGCCTATTAATATTATTTATTAAATAAGTGATAAATTTTGATTATATTTGATTGATGTACTTACTGTTCGCATATCTCCTGGAGTAGTTACCCAAGCATATACCATATAACCTGGTATGCAAAGCATCGAGGACAATGCAGTGAACCAGCCGAAGATATGTGCCCACAATGGGTAGTTGTAGTCGAGATACTTTATCGGTGTCCACTGCACCAGATTAAAGATGAAGACACCCTGAGGAAATTCAAATTAATTTTTATTATCCCTACTATTTCAGCTACTACTTACTAGAATGGTTTGGAAAAAAGTTATTTAAACTCCATATATGTATTGTATTTTTTGTTACTTTGAATAGGAAACCGGACGTTCAAAAAATAGGGGAAGTTTTATGCCAAGTCTTATGTCAACTCTTTTACAGACAAATTTTTTTGAATAATGTTTGGAAATCTCTACTAATTACGTAAGGTTTATTTTTTAAATTTTAGACTTAAATTTTAGATTTAAATCATGAGATTTTCAGGCATTACAAAAGTTTTTGGAGATCTCAAATGATTTCAAGAGATTTCGAGAGGTTTTCCAAATTTCAAATGATTTTAAAAAAGTTCAAGAGTTTGATGAAATTACCCAATATAATTGTAGAGTCAAGAGGATTTGAGAGGATTTCAAGAGATACCAAAGCATTTTTAAGAAGTTTGAAAGATGTAAGGGAATTTGGGGATTTTGAAGATTTCAGGGGATTTCACGAGATTTCTACGGATTTTAAGAGATTTTCAACGGATTTTCGATGGTTTTACGGAATTTCAAATAATTTAAAGGGATTTCAAAAGGTTCTAAAGTTAATCAACCAATTTTAGAGGATTTCCTAAGATTTCGAAAGATTGAAATGAATTTCTTAGGTTTTCCAAATGATATAAAATATTTTAAAGGATTTCGAAGAATTTTAGTGGCTCTTGAAAGATTTTTAAATATTTTGAAGGATTTCAAGAGATTCGGAAAGATTCACACGGATCTTTAGAGATTTAAGGGATTTCTAGGAATGAAGATTTCATACGATATAAAGGATTTCAGAAGATTTCAAGGAATCTCAAAGAATTTTAAGGGATCTCCAGAGTTTTTAAAGGGTTTCAAGAGATTTCCAAGAAGCTCGATAGTTCGAAGGGGATTTCAAGAGAATTTATACAATATTCATGGAATTCTGAGGATTTCAATAAATTTTTCAACGATTTTATTATTAAGAGATTTACAAATTCTCTAAAAGAATTCAGGGGCTTTCCAAAGATTTTGATCGGTTTGAAAGGATTTACGAATTTTAAGAAATTTGGAGGAATTTTGATGGTTTTACGGGATTTCAAAGGATTTAAAAGAAATTTGAAATATTTTTGAGTATATCCATGACTTTCAGAGGATTTCGTAAGATTTCAAAAGATTTAATGGAATTTCTCAGAATTTCCGAATATTATAAAGGATACTAAAGGGATTTTAAGGAATTTTAATAATTTTCAAAAGATTTATAGATATTTTACAGGATTTTAAGAGTTTCGGAAAGATTTCCACGTTCGTGAAATATTTCACTGAATTTGTAAGGGATTTCAAAGATTTCAGGGGTTCTCATAATATTTTGAAATATTTAACGAAATAGCAAGGATTTTAACTGATTTTTAGAGATTTTAAGGGATTTCAAGGGACTTTAAAGGATTATAAGGGATTTTGAGGATTTCAAACAATTTTAGGGATTTCAGAAGATTTCATGGAATTTTCAAGAATCTAACAAACTTTCCGCAGTTTTTGAAAAGAGTTTTTAGCGATTTTCACATGATTTAGAAATAATCAAGGGATTTACAAAATCTTCAGTAGAATTCAAAATTTAAAAGATTTAATATATTTTAAGGAATTTCGAAAGATACGAACAGATTTCTACGGATTTGAAAGATTTCACTGAATTTCAAAGGGATTTCAAATATTTGAAGGTATCTCGTAATATTTCACGGATTTTCAAGGATTTTATCCGATATTTAGAGGCTTTAATCAATTTCCAGGGATTTTTAAGATTTGGAGCGATTTCAAGGATTTCATAAGATTTTATTAAATCTTAAGGAATTTGAAGTAATTTTCACACGATTTAAAAAATGTTGAAAGATTTACGAAATCTGCAAAAGAATTTAGGGGATTTCAAAATATTTTCAAAGATTTCAAAGGATTTCGTAATATCTTAAGGAATTTCCAGTCTTCTAACCAATTTTTAGAGATTTTAAAGGATTTGCAGGTAATTTCAAGATTCCAAGTGATTTCAAAAATTTCAAGAGATTTCAAAAGAGGGATTTCAAGAAATTTTGTTCGATATTCAAGGAATTAAAAAAATTGGAATTAATTTTGACACGATTAAAATTTTTTTGGAAGATTTACATCTCCAAAAGAATTCAGAGGATTTCAAAATATTTTCGAAGATTTCGAAGGATTTCCTAATATTTTTAGGGAATATCTAATCTTCTAAACGATTTTTGAAGATTTTTTTGGATTTCCAGGGATTTTGAAGATCACAAGTGATTTCAAGGATTTTAGAAGATTTCACGGAATCTTCAAGAATTTGAAGGGATTTCCACAGTTCATTAAAAGGATTTAAAGGAATTTTCAGAGAGCTAAATTTTTTTAGAGGGATTTGAAGAAATTCTGTTCGATATTCGAAAAATTAAAAAAATTTGAAGGAATTTTGTCACGATTTGAAAATTTTTGAAAGATTTACGAAAGTTCCAAAAGAATTCTGAGGATTTGAAAAAGTTTCCAAAGATTTCAAAGGATTTCCTAATATTTTTAAGGATTTTCTAATCTTCTAACCGATTTTTGAAGATTTTGTAGGATATCCAAGGATTTTGAAGATTCTGAGTGATTTCAAAAATTTCAGAAGATTTCACAGAATCTTAAAGATTTTTAAGGGATTTTCACAGTTTGTTAAAAGGATTTCGAGGAATTTTCAGAGAGATAAATCGTTTTAGAGCGATTTCAAGAAATTATGTTCGATATTCAAGGAATTAGAAAAATTTTAAGGAATTTTGATACGATTTAAAAAATGTTGAAAGATTTACAAAATCTCGAAAAGAATTTAGGGGATTTAAAAAGATTTTCAACGATTTCGAAGGATTTCCTAATATTTTTAGGGAATATCTAATCTTCTAAACGATTTTTGAAGATTTTGTTGGATTTCCAGGGATTTTGAAGATCACAAGTGATTTTAAGGATTTTAGAAGATTTCACGGAATCTTCAAGAATTTTAAGGGATTTGCATAGTTTTTTAAAAGGATTTTAAGATA
>CAKNXH010080937.1:632-16229 GCA_932178445.1 Andricus quercusramuli | reverse complement strand
GTTCAAAAATTCAATTTTTTCGATTCAATACTATTTTTTCAACAGAAAATTTAACTCTTCCATTTTTTGTTTAAATTTGATCTTTTTTAGTTAAAAATTCGACTATTTGGCTGAAAAGTTGTCTTCTTAAATAGAAAGTTGATCTTCTTGGTTGGAAATTGATCTATTTTGTTAAAAATAATTTGTTTACTAAATCAGTAATCTCAATAACTTAAACTTCATATTTTTTATTGAAAATTTAATTTGTTTATTTAACAATTCATTTTTTTGGTTGAAAATTTGTCTTTTTTTAACGAAAATTTATTTGTTCGTTTGAAATTCATTTTTTTTGTTTTTAAATTATTTTTTTGTCAAAGGAGTACAATCTCATTACTTAACACTTCATCTTTTTGGTCAAAAATTCATTTTGTTGTTGAAAATTAAAATTTTGAAATCAACAATTTGGTTAAAAATTCATTTTTTTGGTTGAAGATTCATCATTTTAGCTATAAAAATGTATTTTTTCAGTTCAAAATTCAAATAATAGTTTTAAATTCATTTTTTCAAATTGAAAAATAATTTGTTTGAATGAAAATTTAAGTTTTCCATTTTTCTTGAAAATTTATCTTTTTTACTTAAATATTCCACTATTTGGTTGAAAATTTGTCTTTTTTTGGTTGAAAACTCAACTTTTTTGTAAAAAATTAGTTTTTTGGCTTTCGAATCCAACAATTCAGTTGGAAATTAACCAAGATGCAAGATTTTTTTCATACCTAAAAAAAATTATAAGGGTCAGGGAAGATGAAAGATTGTTGGGGGAAAAACAAGGAATTTCAAAATTGGGATTTTGTAGTAACCCTGATGAAAAAAAAAATTCTTGAAAAAAAATCAACTAATTATCATTAATAATTATCATTTATTTGATTACACCCATAGATTACATTCAAGTAAGTCCTACACATTAACAAAGGTACACTCACTTACGAACTATCCATTATTCATTGACAACTAATAAATATTAGTTGCAGTTCATAAACTTCCTAAAATGAAAAATACTTAAATAATATCAGTACTTAAGATATAATCAAATAAGATAAAAAGACTGTGATAAAAAGTTATAACTAATACATGGAGCAAACAAATCTATGATAAGTTGGTACCTAACTCTCATATACATACATATTTTCTATACATATGCATACGTATAAAATATATAGATAAAGGCGATAACAAACTGAATAAATAATATAAAAACCGTAACTATCATATTGTGAGAAAAACAGGTACCCATCTGTCTTTTTATCAATATGATAGAAACCTCCCCTTATCAGCATGCGCGGCAAAATCGAATTTTAATTTTTGTCACGCGCTAAATTATTTAAATCACGTGCCACTTACTATGCACATAATTTATTCTGTATAATGATATATTTGATATGCTATTTTCAGGAAGACTCGGATATTTCTAACTTTACGTGAGCTCTTTACAGATGAGGAATATCGCATACAGAATTAATTTTAAAGAACTTTTTTATATAGGGGAGACCACCCTACAGTGGATCATGATAAGAATAGATAATCAATAATTTAAAACACTAATTTATGTAAAATAATTTCTTAAATTAGAAGAATAGGAGACAATATTTGTTATTGAATTAAAATCATAATTATTTCTGGTATAATTGTGCCTTTAATTAATGATTATCCACTGTAGGGTGGTCTCCCCTATACTCGCTCTGTATAGCCAGAGCTTTTTTACACTTAACAATTATTATTTTTAGCTTATGATACGTCTGCCGATGCAAGAAGAGGTGTTGCTCTGAATATTGTAAAACGGTCGCTAAAAATAGTGATTGACATGAATTCGTGAACATTAACAGTTAATTGACTATCTCTAGAATTTTTAACAGTCTAGGTGAAACGCGTTTATATCAAGATTTATTATTGTGACGTCACTTTTTGAAAAAGTGGTTTATTTAAAAAGTTATTTAATTTGAGAGGTAAACTTTGATTTTTAAAAATTTACCTATTGAAATAAGTTATTTTAAATATAAAATTTCCAGAAATCTGATTTTTGATTGCATTTCTAAATTTGAATACAAATAGTAAATATTTCCTAATTTAAGAACGCGACGTCACACTGTTTTCTAAAATAGTAAAGTTCCAAACTTGGCGGGTTACCCATTTTGAACGAATAAATTCATTATTAAATATTGAATTATTTATTCATAATTACTCAAGAATTAGTGAAATTTTACCAATTTTTTTCAATAGGGAACCCATTTTTCATCTTTTTTCCTAAGCTTAATATTCTTATCGATAGATCGATATGTTGTCGAAACTTTAAAATGTAAGCAACACTTGAATTGGCTTTCTCTCAGGTAACATTTTTCTTTGATTAGTTTTTTGGAAAAATGCTCAGTGGCCCCCTCCATAATCACTGTGCATTACATATTCTTTATCAATAAAATTTCGCTACGTTTATATTTTAATGTATAGAATAATTGCGGTTCTAGTCGAAAATTCGTTAACGATGAAATCACTAGGTACATTGACTTGCTCCTTGCTCTATAAATGTCGATCGGTTAAAAGTTTTACTTAATTCTAGCATTGAAACTGTAATTTTTTTATTAATTAAATTTACTGATTCATCAGTAAAAATTACTGATTCAACAGTAAAACTTACCGATTAAATAGTAAAATTTACTGCTTCTACAGTAAAACTTACTGAGTTAATTGTAGAACTTACCGGTTCAACAGTAAAAGTAACTGATTCATTTATAAAATTTAGTAAAAGTTTTTATAGAATCAAATTTTAGAGAGTAGATTTTTTGTTTAAGATCAGTAATCAGATTTATCAGTAAAACTGACTAATTCAACCGTGCAAATTACTGGCTAAACAGTAAAACTTATTTATTATACAGTAAAATTTACTGATTCAACAGCAAAACTTACCGACTAAATAGTAAAATTTACTGCTTCTACAGTAAAACTTACTGAGTTAACTGTAAAACTTACCGGTTCAACAGTAAAAGTAACTGATTCATTTATGAAATTTAGTAAAAGTTTTTATAGAATCAAATTTTAGAGAGTAGATTTTTTGTCTAAGATCAGTAATCAGATTTATCAGTAAAACTGACTGATTCAACCGTGCAAATTACTGGCTAAACAGTAAAACTTACTTACTAAACAGTACAATTTACTGAGTCAACAGTAAAACTTACCGACTAAATAGTAAAATTTACTGCTTCAACAGTAAAACTTACTGACTTAACAGTAAAACTTACCGGCTCAACAGTAAAAGTAACTGATTCATTTATAAAATTTAATAAAAGTTTTCATATAATCAAATTTTAGAGAGTAGATTTTTTGTTTAAGATCAGTAATCAGATTTATCAGTAAAACTGACTGATTAAACCGTAAAAATTACTGGCTAAACAGTGAAACTTACTTATTAAACAGTAAAATTCACTGATTCAACAGTAAAACTTACCGGTTCAACAGTAAAAGTAACTGATTCATTTATAAAATTCAGTAAAAGTTTTTATAGAATCAAATTTTAGAGAGTGGATTTTTTGTTTAAGATCTTAAAGCGATTTGCGATATTAATTTTTAATTTTCGTCAACTGGTATTTAATGCCTTCAGAACAAGATTACAAACACTAGTCTTCTAAGGATAGTAAGTATTCGCATTTAGAGTTTCAGAACCAATTTATAAAAATGTTATTGAAGTTTTAAATTATTAATAATTATATTAAATTAATTGTTGTCCATTATTATAACTTCCAGTAGTCAATTAAAATTGCTTTAATTTAAATTAAATAATTACATTTTTAATATTGAAAAAGGTGGATTTGCAAAATCGATTTTTTTTAATTTTGACTACTGATCTGTTTAGTAGAAAATATAAATTGAAAAAATTTCCAATCAACACATTTTTCTTTTGAAGTTATTGAATTTTTTATAATTTAATCACTGCTGTCTCTAAATTGTGAAGCTCGGTTTTAATACAATTAACTAAAACTATTTTTTATAATTCTTTCAAAAACCATTTTTTTGTTAAGAAAAAAACATTTATTTTTTATTTTTGATTCAAATTGTTTTTTTATTACTATGTAATTCAATATCTTTTCTTTAAGTGACGCAACTTAGTTTTTAAAATGATCCTATTGCAAAATAAAGTTCTAAATTAATTATATCGGTTTTATAATTGATTTGATAAGTTTCCGATGTTATAAAAAAGAAAATGTCAAAATTAATTGAATTGATTGGGTCCCGAAAAAAAAATGTTTGAAATTTCCGAATTATAAAATTTCTGAATATAAACAATTAAAAAATTGTTTTAATAATAAATAGATAATAAAATAAAAAGCTCATAAAATGCTCAGAATTTTAATATTCGGGATTTTTAAGCTGTCGGAATTTTTCTAATTTCTGGAATTTTTTATTTCAATTATTTTCTTTTTCGGGAATTTTCCATTGTTGGGAAATTTATCTTTTGAAATTTTTCAGTCGTCCCTTAATATTGTCTATTCGGTTTTACAAATTTCAAAATTTTTAAAGATATTTCCTATTAATTACAAAAATATGGCGAATTTTTTTTATGTGCAGATTTTGATAGTGAACAGTAATATGAGTAAGAAATTTAAAAAATTGTCATTCAAGCAAGAATTTCTTGAATTGATTCAAATACCACATTTTTTTAGAAAAATTTAATACATCGAATCAAAATTGTTTTTGCAACGTAAATCTAAGAATCATGCAAATATTTTGCTTTCACGAAAAAAAATGTTCCTAATTTTGGAATTTTGTGATTTTTTTAGATTTTGTAACGCTTTGTGAAAATGAAAACTTTTTTTCCACAAAAAACAAATATTAGTATGTTTAATGAACAAGTTTTTTGCTCATTTTTACACAATATAAATGTTCAATAAATAACCTCGGATAATAAAATAATCATTTTTATCAATTTAGTGGAGGCTAGAATTATCTAAATGTCCTTTGATTAATTATAATACCGAAAATTATTTTTGTTTTAAAAGAAAAAAATGTAATTAAATTATAAAAAATAGGGTAGGCATTTTGTTTTTTTTTTACATTAAAAATAGTTAGTTTTAGCTAATTAGATTAAAACAAAGCTAAGCGATACAGCCTTTTGTGAACTAATGCAATTCGCGTCTTAGAGACTCAAAAACTGTCCAAAATAAAAAAGTGCAATTAAAATTAAAAATGAAATTAGAAAATTTTCAAAAATTGGTTCTGATACTTTTCAAGAATCTTGAATATTTTGGAATGCAAAGGACAGGCATATTTAATTAGACCTTTTCTTTAGACTATAGTCTTTGATTGACAATTCCAAAGGAAGGCTATTAAAATAAAATAAAAATATAATCTAATTGTAACTAAAACAAAGAAAAATATTTTTGAAATATTTGATAGCCCTCCTTTGTCCTAAAGTTATAGTTAATAACATTTTTTGTGCGTCTGCCACAGTTGCAGTAGCGGAACTGCTTTTTGTGTTGTGCAGTGGTTACGTAAATGTTACAATATTTTTTTTAGACGATATAAGAATAACATTGCGAAAAAACCTCTAACACGTGTATATATGTATAATTATATTACATCTTTGGAAGAACTGTACACTCGGCACATTTTTAGTCCGAAGCGTAAAAACACCGACAAAAAAGTATATAAAGTTCAAAATTCCGAAAATTGTATATCAATTTAAAATTTGTATTACTCCTTCTCTAAAGCCTTAAAAAAACAGTATTAGTGGTAGAGCTAGGGGGTCACTTACTGACCGAGCAAGATTCCGTCCTATGCTGAGTTACCGACTACGGATAATTAACATCAGTCGGTAATGCAGATCCCTGTCAGGGATCTGCACCGATCAAGTACAGGTTCTACTGGTGCCCTTATTTCGAAGTCTGTGCACGCTTTGAAATTAGTTAAGTTTGAAATTAAAAAATTGCTTGAAGATTTAAAAGTTAAACCAGGGGAGGAGGAAGAGACGAATGAGGAGAAGATGGGTGAGGAGGAGATAGAGAGTATCCTTCTGCTCCTCCTTATCCTCGTCCATCTTCTCATTCATCTGCTTCCCCTCTGCCTGATAGGTAAGATCCCTGATATACCTACTGAGGTCCATGTCAGGGATCTGCATTACCGACCGATGATAATTATCTTATGTCGGTATCTAAGTATGTGACAGAACCTTAATCGGTCGGTAAGTGATCTCGTAGTTCTGTTGCTATACTACTAGTATTAAGTCATACTTAATTTGTTAAGCTTTTAAATAAATAATATACAAAATATTTGCCAAAGTCATATTCCGAATAATGTTTTTTGTCGATCTTGATAATTTTTTTGTCGGTGTAAGGATCGGAAGTATCTTAAAATTACGTAAAGTTATTGTCATATCAGTTGCACGAAGGTGAAGATCTAAAAGTTAACATCGTTGCTCGAATATCGATTTGCGAACGTGTCAAAAAGTCTTTCCTTTGCTTTTCTGTCACTACAAAAATTATCCTCAGATAATATTGGCACTAATATTTCAAAATATTTTTACTCGTAAAGTTTCCATATTTGTATACGTAAAGTGGTCAATATTTGATATGGTCAACTCGAAATATATTATCGAACGAGAAAGATTGCATATTTGATTTTTGGTTCGTTTGGGTTTTGTTCTATTTTATATTTAATACTGATTCTTCATGAATTGCTGAAAGATTTTTTAATTTGATAAAAAAAAATAATTCAAAAATTTGTATATATAATATTTTCTATAAAACGGATCGTCAAATTTCTTTTTCAAAACTGTTCCATCTGAAAATTCGAGCTTGTTACATCAATTTGCAATACTTGCAAAAATTCTCTAATTTCCTACGAATTCTTTAAGCGACAACAATTTAATATTAAGCTAATCTCGGAAAACTGCGGAAGAAGATAAATGAAGATAAATATTTTTCACACGTACACTGTAAAAAGCTTATACAAATTCCACAAAAGTAGAATAGATTTTTGGTGTTTTCACTAGATATAATATTTTTATCTAATTATGGGATCTAAATTTCCGTGAATTTTTTGTTCAATTTTCAGGCTTCAGTGTGTAAAAACACTAAATTGTTTCGCCTTTGGAAATTTATCTTCGACAGTGTACGTTTGTATTAGTGAACAGTGACAATGATATATTGACCAACATTTTAAGTTCACATGATGTTTGATTTATCATTTGAATATTTTTATAAGTCGATGTAATGCAACAGGCAGCAAATATATATCATTATAAGCATTAGGGGAAACCTCCCTACAGTGGATAAAACCTACAGTGAATAATCAATTATCCACAGCGCAAATATGCGTAAAATAATTAATTTCAAATTTAATTTGTTAACACGTATCGTATCTTAACTATTAATTACATTAAATTAATTTTCTGCATACATTGGTATTTTTTAATAATCATTATTCACTGTATGTTGTATTATCCACTGTAGGGAGGTTTCCCTTTATATTATCATTTTCTGTGCGAAATTCCGGCCGGCGGTTCGCTCTCACCTTTTGGAAAATTTTGGTGACGCACCTGACCATTAAGTCACGACCTTAATGACCTGATAAATAATTATTTAGTTTATCTGATAAGCATTTCGCTTATAAAGGTGTCAGTTCCACTGGAGGCTGACCCATCCTCGTTCTTAAAGTTTTCACATCATCTTCTATTCGAATCAGCAGTCTGCATTTCTATAAAATTGATTTTATTTTTATTAGTTTAAAGAGGATTTTATTAAATTTCAAGACTTTTAAGAATTATGCATGAAAAGAAAAAAGGGTATCTACAAAATTGGATAAGATGAGAGAGTGAAGGATTTTGAGGGGAGCGAGAAAAAAGTTCAGAATATTTCTCGTTTGACCAAGAATTTCTTAGTGCAAAAGTACCGGAAACGTTTGACTTAATATAACTAAATAATAAATAAATAAATAATACTACATAATATAAAACTAAATAATTTTTTGTAGAAAAATGCTAGAAAATTTCCATTTGTTCTTGAAATTTGATGCTCAAAAACAGGACGTAATTTGAATCTTTTTAGTACTTTAGTTCTATTTCAGTTGGACCTTGTTGGAACATAAATCCCATGAGCAATTTGTGAAAATTTTGAAAAAAAAATTGAACTTTTCTGGTATTTTTGCCCCAAAAACTACATCGGATTTGAAAATTTCAAGAAAAAATGGAGTTAACATTTTTTGGGTACTTTTGTTCTAAAAAATTTCTGCTGACACGAGATATATTTTGAAATTTTTTCGTACTTAAATCTTAATTTTGTAGTACTTTTTTGGAACATAAATTATCTGAGCACTTGTCAAAATTTTGAAAAAAAATAAGATGCACATTTTTTCGAATTTTGTCCCAAAAATTATTTAGGAGTGGTAAAAATTTCATCAAAAAAATTAACTCGGACTTATCTGGCACTTTTATCTTAAAAAAGACCCGCTAAAAAGTGTAATTTTACCTCTTAATTTTTTGCTTCAAATTCAAATTTTCATCAGTAATTTTTTTTAATTAAAAAGAAATAAAATACATTTTTTAAATGAAGGGAGATTATTACATGTTCCTTAAATATTCATGTAGAAATTTTAGTTTTGTTTTGTTTTTTTCATTTTGAAAAATTTTGAATCCTTTTTAGAGACAGTATTTAATTTCTTTTTTGTAACGAAGAAAGCATTTTTTAATTTTCCTCTAAAATTATAAACTTTAGAAATTACATTATAAAGAAAAAGAAATTTTGTTATGCGACCATAATTTTTTTGGTTACATTAAATCCTTTTTGTGGCCAGTATTTTTTTTTTTTCATGAGAAAAATTAAACAATGCATTTTTTTCACAAAATAAGAAATCCTGCTGATTAAAAAAGATCAATATTAAGAAAAAAATAAGCTTACAGCAGTCGGCTACAAAATAAATTCATTACTCAAAATCTCCCTTCTCTAAATATTTTAAATCATTTTTATCAGCATGAAAAAATGTGGGGTTCTTGAGAAAATCTACTTTTGATATTTTCAGAAAAACCGCCTTCATTGAGTAACTTTTTCACATTTTGTTAATTTTATGGCAAATTTTTAAAAAGAATAATTAATCTCGCTAGAGATTGGAAGGAAAACTTGAATATCTCAATTAGGTCCAAAGTTATGAAGGGTTTAAAAAAAATTGGTATTTGTTTAAACAGTCTGCAAAAGTTCAAAAAATTTTCAAATAAAAATAAAAAATATTAATTATTTTCTTAAAACATAAAAATTCAGGGGTTAAGACTAATTATAAAAGGAATTTTTATGGTTCCGTAGTTTAGAATTACTTAGCCTAGTCACAAATGAGGGGAAGTGAGGGAAAATGAGGGGAAAGAAACTAGGAAAAGGAGGGGAAAGGAAGTAGAATAAATAAAAAAAGTAGAATAAATTAGAAAAAGAATAAATTAGGAAAGGGAAGTGAGGGGAAGTGAGGGAAGAGAAAGTAGAGAAAGTGAGAAGGCGGGAAGTAGGGGAAATGAGGGGCGGAGAAGTTAGGGAAGTGAGGGAAATAAGGGGAGGGGAAGTATAGGAAGTGAAGGAAAAACAGTAGATGGAATGTAGGAACAGTAAGAGAAATCAGGGGAGGGGAAGTAAGAGAAATAAGGGAAAATTATTGAAGGGAAGTATGGGAAGTGAGGAAAATTAGTAAAGCGTAATTAGGGGAAGTGAGGGAAAATAAGGAAAGGAAAACTAGAGAAATCAAGAGGAAAGGAAGTAGGGGAAGTGAGAAGAAATAACGGAAGGGAACGTAGGGAACTTCAGGAGAAATAAATTAGGGTAAGTGAGGGGAAATCAAGGGAGAAAAGGTAGGGAAAGTGAGGGGAAAGGAAGGAAGCGAAAGAAGGGGGAGTGAGGGGAGAGAAAGTTCGGGAAGTGAGGAGAACTGAGGGGAGGGGAGTATAGAAAGTGAAGAGAAAACAGTGAATGAGAAGTAGGGCAAATGACGGGAAATGAGAAAAGGGACACTGGATGAACTGAAAAGAAAGAAAGTAGGAAAAGTTAGGGGAAATAAGGAGAGGAAACGTAGAGGAATTCAAGGGAAAGGAATTAAGGTAAGTTAGGGGAAATCAGGGGAGAAAAAGTAGGGGAAGTGAAGAGAAATAGTGAAAGGGGAAGTAGGTGAAATAAGCGGACAGGAAATAGGCAAATTGTAGGGTAATTAAGGAAAATGAAGGGAGGAAAAGAGTGGGTAGTAGAAAGAGTGATGGGAGTGTGGGAAGTAGACAAAGTGATGGGAAATAAAGGGAGGTAAAGTAAGAGAAGTAAAAGAAGTGAATGAGATTGAGGGAAAGGAAGTAGGGGAAGTAAGGGGAAATAAGGGGAGGGAAAGTATGGAAATCGAAGGGAAATCAGGAAAGAGAAAGTACGCACAGTGAGGGTAGAAGAAGTAGGGGAAATGAGGAAAAGTTATAGAAGAAAAAAAAGGGGGAGTAAGATGAAATTAGGGGAAGGGCAGTATGGGAAGTAAGGTGAAATGAGGGATAGATATGTAGCGAAAGTGAGTGGAGGGAAATTGAGGGGAATGAAGGGAGGGGTAGTGAGTGAAGGGGCAGTGAAGTAAAATGAGGGTAAATTAGGGAAGAGTATGTGAAGTAGGGGAAATTGAGGAGGAAAAATGAGGGGAAATGTGGGGAGGGGATCTAGAGAAAGTAAGGGATAATAAGGCGAGGGGAAGTAGGGGAAATCGGGGAGGATAAGTAGAAGAGAGTGTGAATGAGGGGAAGTAGAGGAAATGATTTTAAATGAGGGTGAGTAGGGAGGGGGAAGTGAGGACTGGGGAAAAGAACTATGGGAAGAATGCAGGGGCAAGAAATTAGGACGATTAAGGGGAAATTATGGGAGAAAAGGTAGGGAAAGTGAGGGGAAACGGGCGAAGAGAAAGTAGGGGGAGTGAGGGGAGAGTGAGTTGGGGATGTGAGGGGAAATGAGGGACGGAAAGTATGAGAAGTGAAGAAAAATCAGTGGATGAGAAGTGAGGGAAGTGAAGGGAAATAAGGAAAGAGAAACAAGGTGAACTTAAAGGAAGGAAAGTAGGGAAAGTTAGGAGAAATAAGGGGAGGAAACGTAGGGGAATTCAAGGAAATGAATTAGGGTAAGTTAGGGGAAATGAGTGGAGCAAAAGTAGCGGAAGTAAGGAGAAAGTGCCAAAGGGGAAGTAGCCGAAATAAGGGGAGAAGAAATATGGGAATTGTGAGGTAATTAAGGAAAATGAGAGGTGGGAAATTGTGGGAAGCATAAGACGTGATGGGAAATAAGGAGAGGTAAAGTAAGAGAAGTGTGGGAAGTGAATGAAATTGAATAGAAAGGAAGAAGGGAAAGTAAGGGGAAATGAGGGGACAGAATGTATGAGAATGAAGGGGAAATAGAAAGTAGGGAAAGTGAGGGTAAAAGAACTAGGGAAAATGAGGGAAATTCATGGAAGGAAAGAAGGGGAAGTGAGGGGAAGTTAGCGGAAGGGCAGTATGGGAAGTAAGGCTACATGAGGGGTATATATGTGTAGTGAAAGTGAGGGGGGGGGGGATCGAGGGGAATGAAGGGAGGGGAAGTGAGTGAAGGGGCAGTGAAAAGAAATGAGGGGAAATTAGGGAAGAGTATGTGAAGTAGGGGAAATTGAGTAGGAAAAGTGAGGGGAAATGAGGGGAGGGGAAGTAGCGAAAGTAAGGGATAATAAGGCGAGGGGAAGTAGGGGAAATTGGGGAGGATAAGTAGAAAAGTGAGGGGAAATGAGGGGAGGGGAACTAGGGAAAGTGAGGGATAATAAGGCGAGGGGAAGTAGGGGGAATCGGGGAGGATAAGTAAAAGTGAGTGTAAATGAGGCGAAGTAGGGGAAATGATTATAAATGAGGGTGAGTAGGGAGGGGAAATAAGGACTGTGGAAGGGAAATAGGGGAAGGGGAGTGTTACCTGGGGAAGCGAGGTGAGGAGGAAGTAAATGAAGAAGTTGGAAAAGGGTTGGCGAAGGATGAAGTGAGGGCAGGGGAAGCAGGGGGGTGTTGCCTGGGTAGAGGAGGGGAATTCATAAAGTAGTGCGAAGCCTATTAATATTATTTATTAAATAAGTGATAAATTTTGATTATATTTGATTGATGTACTTACTGTTCGCATATCTCCTGGAGTAGTTACCCAAGCATATACCATATAACCTGGTATGCAAAGCATCGAGGACAATGCAGTGAACCAGCCGAAGATATGTGCCCACAATGGGTAGTTGTAGTCGAGATACTTTATCGGTGTCCACTGCACCAGATTAAAGATGAAGACACCCTGAGGAAATTCAAATTAATTTTTATTATCCCTACTATTTCAGCTACTACTTACTAGAATGGTTTGGAAAAAAGTTATTTAAACTCCATATATGTATTGTATTTTTTGTTACTTTGAATAGGAAACCGGACGTTCAAAAAATAGGGGAAGTTTTATGCCAAGTCTTATGTCAACTCTTTTACAGACAAATTTTTTTGAATAATGTTTGGAAATCTCTACTAATTACGTAAGGTTTATTTTTTAAATTTTAGACTTAAATTTTAGATTTAAATCATGAGATTTTCAGGCATTACAAAAGTTTTTGGAGATCTCAAATGATTTCAAGAGATTTCGAGAGGTTTTCCAAATTTCAAATGATTTTAAAAAAGTTCAAGAGTTTGATGAAATTACCCAATATAATTGTAGAGTCAAGAGGATTTGAGAGGATTTCAAGAGATACCAAAGCATTTTTAAGAAGTTTGAAAGATGTAAGGGAATTTGGGGATTTTGAAGATTTCAGGGGATTTCACGAGATTTCTACGGATTTTAAGAGATTTTCAACGGATTTTCGATGGTTTTACGGAATTTCAAATAATTTAAAGGGATTTCAAAAGGTTCTAAAGTTAATCAACCAATTTTAGAGGATTTCCTAAGATTTCGAAAGATTGAAATGAATTTCTTAGGTTTTCCAAATGATATAAAATATTTTAAAGGATTTCGAAGAATTTTAATGGCTCTTGAAAGATTTTTAAATATTTTGAAGGATTTCAAGAGATTCGGAAAGATTCACACGGATCTTTAGAGATTTAAGGGATTTCTAGGAATGAAGATTTCATACGATATAAAGGATTTCAGAAGATTTCAAGGAATCTCAAAGAATGTTAAGGGATCTCCAGAGTTTTTGAAGGGTTTCAAGAGATTTCCAAGAAGCTCGATCATTCGAGGGGGATTTCAAGAGAATTTATACAATATTCATGGAATTCTGAGGATTTCAAGAAATTTTTTAACGATTTTATTATTAAGGGATTTACGAATTCTCTAAAAGAATTCAGGGACTTTCCAAAGATTTTGATCGGTTCGAAAGGATTTACGAATTTTAAGAAATTTGGAGGAATTTTGATGGTTTTACGGGATTTCAAAGGATTTAAAAGAAATTTGAAATATTTTTGAGTATATCCATGACTTTCAGAGGATTTCGTAAGATTTCAAAAGATTTAATGGAATTTCTCAGAATTTCCGAATATTATAAAGGATACTAAAGGGATTTTAAGGAATTTTAATAATTTTCAAAAGATTTATAGATATTTTACAGGATTTTAAGAGTTTCGGAAAGATTTCCACGTTCGTGAAATATTTCACTGAATTTGTAAGGGATTTCAAAGATTTCAGGGGTTCTCATAATATTTTGAAATATTTAACGAAATAGCAAGGATTTTAACTGATTTTTAGAGATTTTAAGGGATTTCAAGGGACTTTAAAGGATTATAAGGGATTTTGAGGATTTCAAACAATTTTAGGGATTTCAGAAGATTTCATGGAATTTTCAAGAATCTAACAAACTTTCCGCAGTTTTTGAAAAGAGTTTTTAGCGATTTTCACATGATTTAGAAATAATCAAGGGATTTACAAAATCTTCAGTAGAATTCAAAATTTAAAAGATTTAATATATTTTAAGGAATTTCGAAAGATACGAACAGATTTCTACGGATTTGAAAGATTTCACTGAATTTCAAAGGGATTTCAAATATTTGAAGGTATCTCGTAATATTTCACGGATTTTCAAGGATTTTATCCGATATTTAGAGGCTTTAATCAATTTCCAGGGATTTTTAAGATTTGGAGCGATTTCAAGGATTTCATAAGATTTTATTAAATCTTAAGGAATTTGAAGTAATTTTCACACGATTTAAAAAATGTTGAAAGATTTACGAAATCTGCAAAAGAATTTAGGGGATTTCAAAATATTTTCAAAGATTTCAAAGGATTTCGTAATATCTTAAGGAATTTCCAGTCTTCTAACCAATTTTTAGAGATTTTAAAGGATTTGCAGGTAATTTCAAGATTCCAAGTGATTTCAAGAATTTCAAGAGATTTCAAAAGAGGGATTTCAAGAAATTTTGTTCGATATTCAAGGAATTAAAAAAATTGGAATTAATTTTGACACGATTAAAATTTTTTTGGAAGATTTACATCTCCAAAAGAATTCAGAGGATTTCAAAATATTTTCGAAGATTTCGAAGGATTTCCTAATATTTTTAGGGAATATCTAATCTTCTAAACGATTTTTGAAGATTTTTTTGGATTTCCAGGGATTTTGAAGATCACAAGTGATTTCAAGGATTTTAGAAGATTTCACGGAATCTTCAAGAATTTGAAGAAATTTCCAGAGTTCATTAAAAGGATTTAAAGGAATTTTCAGAGAGTTAAATTTTTTTAGAGGGATTTGAAGAAATTCTGTTCGATATTCGAAAAATTAAAAAAATTTGAAGGAATTTTGTCACGATTTGAAAATTTTTGAAAGATTTACGAAAGTTCCAAAAGAATTCTGAGGATTTGAAAAGGTTTCCAAAGATTTCAAAGGATTTCCTAATATTTTTAAGGATTTTCTAATCTTCTAACCGATTTTTGAAGATTTTGAAGGATTTCCAGGGATTTCGAAGATTCCAAGTGATTTCAAGAATTTCAGAAGATTTCACGGAATCTTAAGGAATTTTGAGGGATTTTCACAGTTTGTTCAAAGGATTTCAAGGGATTTCAGGTTGCCAAATCATTCAAGAGGGATTTTAAGAAATTATGTTTGATATTCGAGAAATTAAAAAAATTTGAAGGAATTTTGTCACGATTTGAAAATTTTTGGAAGATTTACAAAATCTCCTAAAGAATTCATGGGATTTCAGAAGGTTTTTAAAGATTTCAAAGGATTTCCTAATATTTTTGAGGATTTTCTGATCTTCTTACCGATTTTTGATGATTTTGAAGGATTTCCAGGGATTTCGAAGATTCCAAGTGATTTCAAGAATTTCAGAAGATTTCACGGAATCTTAAAGAATTTTAAGGGATTTTCACAGTTTGTTAAAAGGATTTCCAGGGATTTTCAGAGAGCCAAATCGTTCAAAAAGGATTTAAAGAATAATGTTCGATATTCAATGAATTCAATAAATTTGAAGGAATTTTGACACGATTAAAAAAAATTTCAAAGATTTACAAAATCTCCAAAAGAATTCATGGGATTTCAAAAATTTTTCTACGATTTCGAAGGATTTTCTAATATTTTTGAGGAATTTCTAATCTTCTAACCGATTTTTGAAGATTGTGA
>CAKNXH010080936.1:0-18173 GCA_932178445.1 Andricus quercusramuli | reverse complement strand
TCTCGTCTCTCAGTAGCTTAGTGGGTAGAGCACCAGACCGGCAATCTGGAAGACCTGGGTTCGGTTCCCAGCTGAGCTAGAGAGCAATTTTTTCACAATTTGGAAAATAAATCAATATTGAAAAATATTGATTTAGACCAGTAGACAAAAAAAAACAATTAACATCAAAATTATGAATACAATTTATCTGGTCAAAACCATAACATCAAAAATATAATACAAAACAATCGAATGTTGGAAAATAAAATCTTACAAGTTGAGGAATGACGTCGGAATTCAACTTGTAGGGATTGCGAAAAAATCTCGTCTCTCAGTAGCTTAGTGGGTAGAGCACCAAACCGGTAATCTGAAAAACCTGGGTTCGGTTCCCAGCTGAGCTAGACGGCAATTTTTTCACAATTTAGAAAATAAATCAATATTGAAAAATATTGATTTAGACCAGTAGACAAAAAAACAATCAACATCAAAAATATTAATACAATTTATCTGGTCAAAACCATAACATTCAAAATATAATATTCATCATTTTAGTTGAAAATTAAACTGTTTCATAGAAAATTCGTCTTTTTCACATGAAAATTCAATAATTTGGTAGAAAATTAAACAATTTGGTTAAAGTATAAACAATTTTTATGAAAATCTAACTATTAAGTGAAAAATTATCTACGATTATATTTTTGATTCGGAATAGATCTCGTTTGATTAAAAATCCTAGTATTGGAATGAAAATTTAATTATTTTATTGAAGTCATATTTTTTATCAAAATTTCAACTACTTGAGTCAATAATGAACTACTTTGTTAAAAATTCATTTTTTGGTTGAAGATTTATAATGTTATTTACAAATTCAACCATTTGGTTCAAAAATGATCTATTTTGTTGAAAATTAGTTTTTTTTCATGTGAATTAATTTTTTCAACTGAAAATTTGTTTTTAACACATTTGGTTCAAAAATCCATTTCCTTTAAACTTAAACTACTTTTGAAAAAATGAATTTTTGTTTGTTTGAAGATTCGTCATTTTAGTTGGAAAATTCCTATTTTAGGTTAGTAAATTGAACTGTTTTGTAGAAAATATGTCATTTTGGATTCAAAATTTAATAATTGGCTGTAAAATTTAAATCTGTGTTTTTTTAACTTGAGACAACGAAATATCTCAAAAAATACGCATCCTACGGAAAAAATGTCTGGAATAAAAACTTTTTATTTTCGAGGGGGAAAAAAGATTTGTTAAAATTTACCCCACCCCCATCCCCACAGGAGACAGGGGTGGGGATATCTTTGTGATTTCAAATGGCAACCCCAATTTTTTATCACAGATTCAGATTCTCCTTTGCGAAATACGTAAGTTTTGTTCGGAAAATTTGTTTCGATTCGCGATAGATGGCGCTGCAATTGCGAAAAACGAAATTGTTGACACTACTTTTAGCTCTACCCAGGAATAACGACGCGGACGTAGTAGTTGTCTATTCCCTTCGGGGTGCTTAATTTCGCAATTGCAGCGCCATCTATCGCGAATTGAAACAAATTTTCTGAATAAAACTTACGTATTTCGTAAAGGAGAATCTGAATCTGTGATAAAAAATTGGGGTTGCCATTTGAAATTACAAAGTTACCTCCACCCCTGCCTCCTGTGGGGGTGGGGGTGGGGTAAATTTTAACAAATCTTTTTTCCTCCTCGAAAATGAAAAAGTTTTTATTCCAGACATTTTTTCCGTAGGATGCGTATTTTTTAGATATTTCGTTGTCTCAAGTTAAAAAAAAACACCCTGTATAATTGTAAATTCATATTTTTGTTTAAAAAATTAACAACTTGATTATGATTGAACCATTTTTATTAAAATTTAACTATTTAGTAGATAATGAGCTTTTTTGTTGAAAAATCATATTTTTGGGTTGAAAGTTCAACTGTTTTAAAGATAAATTGTATTTTTGGCTTCAAAATTTGACAATTCTGTAGTAAATTGATGCATTTTGTTGGAAATTGAAGTACTTGGTTGAAAGTTGAACTACTTTATTGAAAATACATTTTTTTAAATGAACTTTTTTTTCCGAAAATTAAAATTTTTTGTTGAAAATTCTTGTTTTTTTGTATACAAATAAATGTTTTCAACTGAAAATTGAGTCATTCATTATTGGTCAGAAATGTATCCTTCATAAGTCAAAAAATTAACTTTTGAGAGAAAATTCATGTATTTTGTTGAAAATTCGTCTTTTTAGTTGGAAAATTAGTCTAGTTTGTTCAAAATTCGTCTTGATGGTTGAGGATTCAAGAATTTGGTTGAAAATTCATCTTTTTTTGTAAAAAATTCTTCTTCTGATTGAAAATTGAACTATTTCGTTGAAACGTCTTTTTTCATGAAAATAAATTTTTTAACTGGAATTGCAACTAATAGATTTTTGGTGGAAAATTTATCTTTTTAGTGGAACATTCTGCTAATTGGTGGGAAATTCATGTATTTCGTGGAAAATTCGACTTTTTTAGTAGTTAATTAATCTTCTTTGTTGAAAATTCATCATTTTGGCTTAGAATTCAACTATTTTTTAAAATCTTTTTTAACTAAGGAATTAATTAAAATACCTTATTTTAGCCTTTAGAATATCTTAAAATGATTGAAATCCTCGCAAATTTGATAAAATCCCTTGAAATTCGTTAAAATTCTTTGAAAATCCTTTAAAATATTGGGAAATCTTGGAAATCTTCTGAACTCCCTTCGAATCTTTTTTAGGTGTTCCAAAATCTTATAGATCCTATGAAATTCTTCTAAATCTTCCAAAATAAAAAAAAATCCTTAAAAATGTATGGAATTTTTGAAATCCTGAGAAATCCCCGGAAATATTGGTAAAACTCTTGAAATTCTCTGAAAATTCATCTCTGGTTGAAAATTTGTTTTTTTTTTGTAAAAAATTAATTTTTTTGATTGGTTGAAAATTCATGTATTATATATTTTTGATGTTATGGTTTTGACCAGATAAATTGTATTAAATAATTTAATGTTGGTTGTCTTTCTGTCTACTGGTCTTAAATCAATGTTTTGAATATCGATATTTATTTCTAAATTGTGAAAAAATTGCTCTCAGGCTCCGCTGGGATTCGAACCCAGGTCATCCAGATTGCCGGTCCATTGGAAAATAAATAATACAAGTCAAGGAATGACGTCGGAATTCAACTTGTAGGGCTTGTGAAGAAATTTTTCTCGTCTCTCCGTAGCTTGATGGGTAAGTGCACCAGACCGGCAATCTGGATGACCTGGGTTCGAATCCCAACGAAGCTTGTGAGAGCAATTTCTTCACAATTTAGAAATAAAAATAAATATTCAAAATATTGATTTTAGACCAGTATACAAAAAAACAATCAACATCAAATTATTTGATGCAAGTATTATGTTGAAAATGCGTCTTTTTCAGTAGAAAATTAATCTTCCTGGTTGAAAATGAATGTTTTTAGCTGAAATTTCAAGTATTTGGTTGAAACTAAACCTTCTTTATTCAAAAGTAAATAATTTTGCTAAATGGAATTTTTTTTGTTCGAAAAGTTAACTGTTTTGTTGATTTTTTTTTTATTTTCAATTAAAATCTTTTGTGGTTGAATTATCACATATTACATTTTTCATTGAGAATTTATCTCTTTTGGTTATAAATTATTTCCTGTGTTGAAAACTCAATAATTTTGTTCAAAAGTCATTTTTTTGGTTGAAAATTCATAATTCCAGTTGAAAATTAATCGCTTATGTTGAAAATTTAACTATTTCGTTGAAAATTTATTTTCAACTGAAAATTAAACTTTTCTATTCGAAGATGCATCAGTTTATTTAAAGGATTATTTCTTTGGTGGAAAATTCAGCTATTTTGTTGAAAATGCCTTCTAAAATTAATAATTGAAAATTCAACTATTTCGTTGAAAATTTATATTTTTTAGTTGAAAATTCAACTACTTGGTTGAAAATTCATGTATTTTGTTGCAAAATCCTCTTTTTCAGTAGAAAATTAGTATTCTTGGTTGATAATTAATTCATTTTTCAGGTTGAAAATTGAACTACTTGATTAAAAGTTCATATATATATATATATATTTTTTTTTTTTTGATTGAAGAATTTTGTTAAAAATTTCAGAAAAATAAATTTTCAACGAAAAAAAAAACGAATTTTCAACAAAATTGTTAGAAAAGTAATTAAAAAAAACGAGTCTTCAGCAACATTAATTAATATTCAACTAAAAATAAAAATTTTCAAGCGAAAATGAAATAGTTATATCTTCAGTTGAA
Source organism: Andricus quercusramuli (assembly GCA_932178445.1). Lineage (NCBI taxonomy): Eukaryota > Metazoa > Arthropoda > Insecta > Hymenoptera > Cynipidae > Andricus > Andricus quercusramuli. Next base: position 13,910 of record CAKNXH010080936.1, on the reverse strand, counting down.
AAAATTAATTTTCAACCAAAAAGAAAAACGAATTTTTAATCTAAGAAATTATTTTTTGATCACTATGATGAATTTTCAACAAAAAAATGAAATGTTGTTCAAATAGTGGATTTTTCAATCCAAAAGATGAATTTTATATTTAAAAAAACGAATTTTCAACAAAATTGTTTTTTTTTCATAACAAAAAAATGATTTTTTAACAACATAATCCAATTTGAAACTAAAACAGCTGAATTGACTAACCAACTATATAATATTTTAATTTGCAGTTAGAAAAGTAAATTGAAAAAAAAACGAGTTTTCAGCAAAATTAATTAATTTTCAACTGAAAATATAAATTTTCAAGCGTAAATGGAATAGTTATATCTTCAGTTAAAAAAATAATTCTCAACTAAAAAGAAAAACGAATTTTCATCCCAGGAAATTTTTTTGTAATCACTATGATGAATTTTCAACTAAAATTATGAAGTTTTGATCAAGTAGTGGAATTTTCAATCCAAAAGCTGAATTTTCTATCAACAAAAAAAACGAATTTTCAACTAAACAGTTTTTCTTCTTAATGAAAGGAATTAATTCTTGACAAAAAATAGAATAGTTAAATTTTCTACTAAACAGATAATTTTTTAACGGAAAAGATTACATTTTTGTAAAAAAAGTAAATTTTCCACAAAAAACTTAATATTTAAAATGAATTTTCAAATAAAACAAACCATTTTTCAACCAAAGAAATTAATTTTTAACCAAAAAGATGAAATTTCAACTAATGAGAGTACTATTTTACAAAAAATGTCGGATTTTCAGCAAATAGTTAAGTTTTCACCGAAAACAGATTAATTTTCAACTAAAAATAGAATAGGTAAATTTTCAGTGAAAAAAATTAATTTTCAGTCAAATTTAAGTAAATTTTCAACAAAATAGTATAATTTTCAACCGAGATGATTAAATTTCTACCAGAAAAGGTACATTTTCGACAAAAAATGGAAATTATATTTCCAGTTTAAAAAATGAATAATAAATAAGAAAAATCTAATTTTCAACCAGAAAGATCAATTTTCAAATTTTCAACTAAGAAGATGAATTTTTAACAAAGTACATAAATTTACGACCAAATATTTGAATTTTTAAAGGAGTTTTCCACCAAAAGGATCAACTAGTCACCAAGAAGATTAAATATTCTCCCACAAAATTCGAGTTTTCAATAAAATACAGGAATTTTAAATCCGATATTTGAATTTTCAAATTAGGAAGATAAATTTTGAAGCAAACATGTACGAGTTGAATTTTGAGTTAAAACCATTAATTCTCATCTAGAAAACATTATTGTCAAAAAAAAAAAAAAAAAATTGAACAAAAGAAGAAGGTTTCAACTACAATGATTAAATATCAACCAAATAAATGTATTTTTAACAGAGTAGTTTAAATCCCCAACCAGGATTAATTTTTCACCAAGTATCTGCGATTTTCAACCATAATAATAAAATTAATTTCAACTTTAATTTCTTGAAAATTCCCGAACTCTGTCAGGTTTTCCCTGACATTCCTTGACTTTCTGGGATAACCTGACCTGTAGCAGCTCTGTAATTTAAAAAATGTATATGATTATTTCACTCTCGAAAAAAAAAAAATTGATAGCAGTTCGAACTCGAAAGTTCATTGCCTCACTACCCGATTCGGGTAGTGTTTCTAGGTGGATATTTACTACCAGTGTGGGTCCACCACACCCACGACGGGCCAACAGCACGCAGCATTCCCGAACGGTCACCCATCCAAGTACTAACCGCGCCCAGCGGTTTATTATATTATTATTATATATATAATATATAATATACATTATATTATTATATTATTTCACTCTAGAAGGTTTTTGTAGAAATATATGCATTGAGTGTGATATATATTTGTTTAAACAATAAATGCATTAAATTCTCTTTAATGCTCTATAAATGCTCTATTTGGGTATAAATTCTGAGCATATTCTCGCGAGCATTTGCTCAACACAAATTCTCGAGTATTTAAGAACTCTAGTTGTTTCCCCTCGTTGTAAGATGAGTAGACTAATCCCCTTGATCAGTACTCCTTGATAAGAGATATATCTCACAGGGATCCCTTATCCCTCTACCAATCATATGGAAGGATTTAGGGTTCAATCTATGGATTACTCTTAACGCAAAGTGAAGAATTAACCAAGTGGAATAGATGTGTATGCCGACTTAGATGTTTAGATAGGGCAATTTCGGAGGGTGGCAGCGGTGGGATTGTCTAATGCCAAGGCCAGGCGTGAATCTACACTTTTCTATTTTTCACTGGGAAATGGAGAAAAAATATTAAAATATGAATATTTGAAAGAATGCAAAAGATTATTATTAATTATTATTAATTATTATTATTATTATTGATAATAATATCTACAAGTGAGTCTTGAAACCAGTGATAAGTTAAATAACTAATTTCAACCTCAAATGTCCGCAATTATTTTAATAGATGTTTGGAATCGAATAATGTTCACATTCAGAATGTTTTAAATTGAAAATTTTTGTATATGGATTGCTGAAAAATGGTACAAGATCAATTTTAAAGTCTTCCAAACCAAAAATACACAGATTTGAAAACTAGAAATGAAACATTTTCATTCCTTTTGAAAAATTAAGAGTTTTCTGATTGAAGTCATTAAAATTTGGCAGATTTCTTAATTTCCTCAAAATCTCTGAATTCCTTGAATTCTCTGAAATCCTTGAATTCTCTGAATTATTCGGAATCCTTTATCATCCTGAATTCTTTAAAAATTTGGAATTCTGAAAATTACTTAAAATCGCAGGATTCATCAAATTCTCTGAAACTTTTGAATTCTCTAAATTCCATGAAAACCTTGAATATTCGGAATTGTTCGAATTCTCTGAATTCCCTGAATTTCTGAAATATTCTAAATTCCTGAAATTCCTCGAATTCTTCAAACCCCCTGAGTTCCTCAAATATTCTGAGTCCTATGAATTCCTTGAATTGTCTATATTCCCAGAATTCCTCAAATATTGAGAATTCCTGAAATTCCTTGAATTCTCTAAGTCCCATGATTCCCTCAAATATTATGAATTCTCCAAATTCCTTGAATTTCATAAATGCTTTACAGTTCTCCAAATTCCTAGTAATACTTGAATATCCTGAATTCTTTGAATATCCAGAATTTCTTGAAAAATTGAAATTCTCTGAAATCTCTGAAATTACCCGAATTCTCTAAATTCCCTGAAATTCTAGAATAACCTAAATTCCTTGGATATTCGGAATTCCCTGATTTCCTTGAATTCCCTTAATGCTCTAAAATCCATGAAATTTTCTAAATTCCCTAAATTCCCTGAAACTTTAAATAATATGAATGTCTAAAATTTCTGGAATTCTCTAGATTCCCTGAATTCCTTCAGTTCGTCTGAATTCTTCAAATATTCTGAATTTTATCAATTCCTTGAATTCCGTGAATGCTCTAAAATTCACTGAATTGCCTCTAATCCTTGAATATCCTGAATTCCTTGAATATTCGGAATTCTCTGAAATCTATGAATATTCTAAATTCCCTGGATTCCTTGACTGTTTTAAATCGCTGGAATTACTTGAATTCCCTATACACTCTAAAACCCTTGAAATTCCCTAGAATTCCTTGAAATTCTCGGAATTTCCTAAAATATGTGAATTCTCTAAATTCCTGAAAATATCTGAATTCTTAAATTACCTGAAAACCTTGATTTCTCTGAATTCCTGGAATATTCTGAATTCACTAAACGCTCTGAAATCTCTGAAATTATCTTAATTACCTGAAATCCTGGAATATCCTGAATTCCTGGAATATTCCGAATGTCCTGAATTCCTGAAAATCTCTCAATTTCTTGAATATTCTGAGTTTCCTGAATCCCTTGAATTCCCTAAATGCTCTGAAATCCCTGAAATTCTTTGAATTCCCCAAATTCCTGTATTTCGTGAATTCTCTGATATCCTTACATATTCTGAATTCCCGGAACTTCGTAAATATTACGAATTCCCCAAATTCCTGGAATTTTCTAGCTCTCCTGAATTCTTTCAATTCTTCTGAATTTTTCAAATATTATCAATTTTCTAATTTCCCGAAATTCCCTGGATGCTCTTAAAGTCTTTGAATTGCCTCTAATTGATGATTATTCTAAATTCCTTGAATATTTTGAATTTCCTGAACTTACTTCAATCTCGTATGCGCTCTGAAATCCCTAAAATTCTCTGAATTTCTGAAATGATAAGAAATTATCGAAATTTTCTGTAATCCTTCAATATTCCCAAATATTAGAAATTCCTTGAATATTCCGAATTCTTTGAATTCTCTGAATTCCTTGACTATTCTGAATTCTTGAAATTCTTCGAATTCTCTAAATCCTCTGAAATTCTTAAAATCTTCTGAATTCCTTGAAATCATGGAATTTCTTGAATTCTTTCAATTCTTCTGAATTCCTCTAAATACTTTGCATTATTGTGAATTCCTTGGAGTTCAGGCAGTTTTCAGAATTCAGGAATTCCACGAATTCAAAGAATTCAGATGATTCAGAGAATTCAAATGAAATCTGATATATCCGGTAGTTCTGAGAAATTCAGAAGATTTCCAGAAAGTTGAAAGAATTTAGGAGATTTCCAGAAAGTTGAAAGAATTCAGAAGGATTTGCAAGAGTTTAAAAGCATTCAAAGTAATTCAAAATAATTAAAAGTCATTAAAAACTGAAGATCATTTAGGTAGATTTCCCATTCTCCAAACTATTAAATTAAAAATAATCTGTACAGTTAAAAATTGGGATCATAATAATCTTGTTTTATATTTTTATATTATTAATTGGCAATGTCAGTAAATCTACAAGTGTTCCCATCATGAAGTTGTTTTTGTTCGTAGCATGAAGCTTGTTAGTAGTGATGCATTTGTTTTTTCATTATTTTGTTTTGAGATTTAATAATAATTCAAAAATTAAAAACATTGATACACCTAATCAATTTCAATAATGAAAATCTAGGAAGTATTTGTAAATCTTGATAATCTTCAGACATAGAATCTTAGATATAATAAATAATAAAATAATAAAAAAAAATTAAAATAACAAATAGAATCTTAGAGTCTTGGAAAAATTATATTTATATAACCCTACAAACAAATAAATCTGAACAACAAATAGTTATTCGAAATTCATATTTTGTATTAAAAATTATTCACCCTTTCAAATAAAAAACTGCAGGCGCGTGTAGCGCACGATTGATGATGATATTTATTGAAACGGTACTGGAAATGTGAAAATTTACGGAAAAGATTTTTTTTTGTAAGAAAAAAATAGAATTTCAAAGAAGAGTACTTCGTTTCCCTAACTTGAGACCTGATAGGGGGTGAAGCTGTAGAATTTGTTTCTGATAGAAATAATCGATTACCTCGGATTCCTTCAATTTCGCTAAATTAGGCATCACGTAGAACATGATGCCATCGGAAGCGCCCGGGAGAGTAATCCCTCGGATCAGTAATACTGTGAGAAGTACGTAAGGGAATAGGGCGGTGAAATAAACCACCTTTCCAGTCCACTTTACCCCTTTCCAGATGCAAAAATAGCACATGACCCAGACCAAAAAAAGGGTTGCTGCCAATTCCCATCTCATGACGCCCACGTGCTCCACGCCATCAGAAATTTGGAGTGCCCTTCGCCTAAAATGATTCAAAATATAATTAATAAAAAATTAGTCAAAGTAGGCTCCTCGCACCTACAAAAAAGGGGTTCGTATTCTATTAAGACGTTAATTAAGTCGTTAAAACCCTCCTCAACTATACTTTCCCTTCTCTACTCCAGTATACCAATTTTTCTCCCCTCTCTTCTCATCCACTCCCTTCCCGAACTTCCTTCTCTACATCCCCTCTCCTCACGTACCCAGCTAATACTCCTATTCCCCTACTTCCGTTCTCCAACCAACACTTTCCTTCCTCTACTTACTCGCACTTCCCTACTAGCCTTCCCATCAATTCTATCACTACCACAACTATTTTCCTCTCCTACTTTCAATCATTTTCGCCCATGTCGCCCCACTTACCATACTATGCCTTCCTGATCTCCCCTCACTTCCAGCACTAACCCTCCCATAATTTCCCGTAATTCTCATCTGTTCATTTCCTCAAAACTTCCCCACTCCTTACTTTGCCTCACTCCCCCAATTAGCATACTCCTCCTTCCCTCACTTCCCCTACTTCCACTTTTCTCTTTTTCCCTTACTTCCGCTACTTCCACTCTCCTCATTTCCCCTCAATTATCCTACTCCCCCTTCCCTCATTTCAGTAATCTGATTCTTTCACTATAAATACGGTTTCAATACCTACAATAGAGGGTTTTGCAGTCCATTAAGACGTTAATTAAGTCGTTCAAACCTTTCCCACCTATACTTTCCCTTTCCTACCCCAGTTCACTGCTTATTTTCCCCTCTCTTCTCAACTCCTCCCTTCAAGAACTTCTTCCTCCTGTACTTCCCCTCTCCTTACGTGCCCAGCTAACACTCCTATTCCCCTACTTCCCTTCCACAACCAATAGTTTCTTTTCCCTACTCACCCGCACTTCCCTACTAGCCCTACCATCACTTCTATCACTACCACTCCTGTTTTCCTCTCCCACTTTCAATTGTTTCCGTTCATGTCCCCCACTTCCCATGCTATGCCTTCCTGATCTCCCCTCACTTCCTGCACTTAACCACCCCTAAATTTCCCCTGATTCCTCTCTGTTCATTTCCTCTCACTTCCCCACTCCTTACTTCGCCTCACTCTTCCATTTAGCATACTTTTCTTTCCCTCACTTCCTTTACTTCCACTCTCCTCTTTTCCCCTTACTCCCTCTACTTCCACTCTCCTCTTGTCCCCTCTCTCATCCTTCTCCTCTCCCCTCATTTCGGTAATCTGATTCTTTTACTATAAATACGGTCTCAACACCTACAATAGAGGGTTTTTCAGTTTATTAAGACATTAATTAAGTCGTTCAAACCTTTCCCACCTATAATTTCCCTTCCCTACTCCAGTACACTTCTTATTTTCCCCTCTCTTCTCAGCCCCTCCCTTCACGAACTTCTTCCTCCTGTACTTCCCTCTCTCCGTACGTACCCAGCTAACACTCCTATTCCCCTACTTCCCTTCCACAACCAACACTTACCTTTTCCTACTCACCCGCACTTCCCTACTAGCCCTACCACCACTTCTATCACTACCACTCCTGTTTTCCTCTCCCACTTTCAATTGTTTCCGCTCATGTCCCCTACTTCCCATGCTATCCTTCCCATGCCTTCCTGATCTCCCCTCACTTCCTGCAACTACCCTCCCCTAATTTTCCCTAATCCCCCTCCGTTAATTTCCTCTCACTTCCCCACTTCTTACTTCGCCTCACTCCCCAAATTACTATACTCCTCCTTTCCTCACTTTCCCTACTTGCACTCTCCTCTTTTCCTCTCTTCCTCTCTTCCACTTTTTCCCTTACTTCCCCCAATTCTACTTTCCTCATTTCCCCCTCTCTTATCCTACTTCCGCCCCCGTCATTTCAGTAATCTGATTCTTTCACTATAAATACGGTTTCAATATGTGCAAAAATTATTATCATTTTTTTATGTATATGGTTTTCGATAAAAAATAGTAATCAGGATGTCTACCCAACCGGGAAATTGGAAAATGAAAGGAAATTTTTTTCGTCGGGGAAAAACCAGGAATTGACCGGAAATTTGATTCAAAGACCGGGATTTTTCTCTCGAATGTACGAGTGTGCAAATTAAAAGTGGTTCCATATATTTTATTATTCAAATTCTGAGTTGGAAGAGGGAATGTGTGAAAAAAGCATAATTCTAACTCAAATTGGGAAACATTTCAAAAAAGAATTACAACTCTTACTTAGAACAGTGAATTTTCTAAAAGAATTCTAATTTTGATTTGGGACAGGAGATTTCAATAAAGAGTTATGATTTCGAATTTAAAACAGAAAATTTTCTAAAAGATTTATACTTCTGAGTTTTGACAGGGCATTTCAGTTAAAAAATTTAATTTTGATAATTGGGACAAGAAATTCCCGCACAGAATTATTATTTTGATTTTGGAACATGGAATTTCGTAAAGAATTATAATTTCGTTTTCGAACAGGTAATTTTTGATATGAAAGGGGAAATTTTGGAAAATAATTTTTATTCAATAGACAATTCTGTGAATAAATATAATTCTGACTTCGAACAGGGAATTCTTGGAAATAAATGTGATTGTGACTGGGAACAGGAAATTTCTGTAAAGAATTATAATTCAGACTTTAGCACAGGAAGAATTATTAATTGACTTGGAACAAAGAATTTTTGACATAGACCGGGAATTTTGAAAAATAATTTTAATTCTGACTTACGAAAAGAGCACTGAAAAAATTCTTGTTTAAATTTAGGATTGTAATTCTTTTACGAAATTCACTGTTCTAAATCAGAATTGTAATTTTTATAAAAAATATGATCTCATGTTGCAACACAGAATTATTGACTAGAAAAATTAACAATTGATTTGGAAGAAAACTGGGGAATTACCGGGAATTTAAAACTTTTAAAATTTTTTAATTGCATATTACTGAATTTTCAAAAAGAGAAATGGAAAAAAGTGATGTTTTTCCATGTAGTAAATTATAGAATAAGGTGCAAAATGCCAGAATTCTTATTTAGGGGAATCCACTGACGCTTTTTTTTTTAAATTGTCTTTTTTGGTAGAAAATGAATCTTCTTGACTGAAAATTTAACTGGATTGTTTGATAGTGAATTAGTTTCTTGAAAATTCATTTTATCAGTTAAAGATCGATTTCTTTAGTTGAAACTTTTCTATTTTTTTTTAATTTACTTTTGCTGGTTAATAATCAATTTTTTCAACAGAAAATTTAAATATTCCATTTTTGGTTGGAAATGAACTTTGTTGTTGAAACTTCATATTTTCAAGTTCAAAGTGCATCTTTTTTGTAGAAAAATGGTGTTTTTGTATTAAAAATTCGACTGTTTACTGGATAATTCATCTTTTTCGGGTTGAAAATTCTATTATTTTCGGAGAAGATTAAACTATTTAGTTGAAAATAAACTCTTTGGTTGAAAATTCATATTTTCGTATTGAAAATTTAACTGTTTCCTAGAAAATTTGCCCTTTATGTTTGAAAATTTAACCATCAGGTTGACATTTTTTTCTCTCTTGACTGAAAAATCTTTCCTGGTTAAGTAAAAAATTAAACTCTTTTTTTTTTTTTTTGGTTGTAAATGGAACTATTTGATTTATAATTAATTGCTGTTTTCGTTGAAAATTCATCTCTGTTGGTCGAAAATTTCATAATGTGGTTACAAATTCAACTATTTTGTTAACAATTTAATTATTTTGTTGGAAAATCAACTATTTCCTTGCAAATTTGTCTCTTGTGCTTGAATATTGTTCGAATTTTTGGTTGTAAAATTAACTATTCAGTTAACTAATTTTTGCTTTTATTAAAAATTCAACCATTTTAGTTGAAAATTCGCCTTTGTAAGTCGAAAATTCAAATTTCTGGATAAAAATTCAATATCTTGTTATAAATTCAACCAATTTGTTGAAAATTTGATTATTTCATTTAAAAATTTGGCTATTTTGTTGAATATTTGTCCCTTTTGCTTGAAATTTAATTTGTTGGTTGTAAATGTTACTGCTTAGTTGATAATTAATTTTTGTTGAAAATTCAACTATTTGGTCGAAAATTCATCTTTGTAGGTCGGAAATTCAAAATCTAGTTGAAATTTTAATTTGTTGTTGTTGAAAATTCAACTATTTTGTTGAAAATTTGTTTAGTTGATTTGAAAATTCAACTATTTTGTTAAAAATTTATTCTTTTTGCTTGAAAGTTCGACCATCTGATTGAAAATGTAACTGTTTAGTTAATAATTAATTTTTGTTGAAAGTTCAATCATTTAGTTGAAAATTCATCTTTGTAGGTCGAAAATTCAATAACGTTGTGAAAAATTTAACTATTTTGTTAAAAATGCATCCCTTTTGCTTGAAAATTCAACAAATTGGTTGTAAATGTAACTGATTAGTTGATAATTAATTTTTGTTTTTGTTAAAAATGCAATTATTTAGTTGAAAATTCATCTTTGTACTACGAAAATTAAATAATGTAGTGAAAAATTCGATTATTTTATTTAAAAACTCGACTATTTTGTTGAAAGTTTTTTCCTTTCGCTTGAAACTTTGACTATTTTATTGTGAATATTGTTTAGTTAATAATTAATTTTTTTGTAAATTGAATCATTTAGTTGAAAATTCATATTTGTAGGTCGAAAATTGAATAATGTAGTGAAATATTTACCTATTTTATTAAAAATTCGTCCCTTTTGCTTGAAAATTCAACAATATGTTTGTAAATGTAACTGTTTAGTTAATAATTGATTTTTGTTTTTGTTGAAAATTCAACTATTTGGTTGTAATTTCATCCTTGTAGACCGGAAATTCAACAATGTGCTGAAAAATTCAATTACTTTGTTTTAAATTAAATTTATTTGTTTAAAAATTTAACTATTTTGTTGAAAATCCCTGCCCTTTGATGAAAAATTCGACTATCTGATTGTTAACGTAACTGATGAGTTCATAATTAATTATCCTTTTTGTTGAAAATTCAACTATTTGGTTAGAAAATCCTTCTTTTTTTTTGGTCGAAAATTCAATGACGTGGTGAAAAATTTAACTATTTAGTTAAAAATTCATCCCTTTTACTTGAAAGTTCAACAATTTGGTTGTAAATGTAACTGTGTAGTTGATAATTAATTTTTGTTTTTGTTGAACATTCAACTACTTGGTTAAAAAATCACCTTTGTAGGTCGAGAATTGAATGATGTGGTTGAAAATTCTATTATTTTGTTAAAAATTTAATTTGTATATTTTTTGAAATTCATATATTTGGTTGAAAATTTGTTTCTTTTGTTTCAAAGTTCGACTAATCGATTGCAAACATTACTGATTAGTTTATAATTTATTATTTTTCTGGTTGAAAATTCAACTATTTGGTTGAAATTTCTTTTTTGTAGGTCGAAAATTCAATGATATGGTCAAAAATTAGAATATTTTGTTGAAAATTTAATTATTTTACTTGAAAATTTAACAATTTTTTGAAAATTTGTCCCTTTTTCTTAAAAGTTCAACTATTTGGTTATAAATGCAACTGTTCGGTCTTAAATTTTGTTTGTTAGTCGAAAATTCAACTATTTTGTTGGGAATTTAATTATTTTATTTGAAAATTCAATTATTTTGTTGAATATTTGTCCCTTGAACCTGAAAGTTTAACTATTTGGTTGTAAATGTAACTATTTAGTTGATAATTATTTTTTTTTCTGTTGAAAACTCACTTTTGTAGGTCAAAAATTCAATAATATGATAAAAATGTAACTATTTTTTTTCTAATTCAATTATTTTATTTGAAAATTAATGTATTTGTTGAAAATTCGTTCCTTTTACTTGAAAGTTCAACTATTTCATTGTAAACATTACTGATTAGTTTATAATTTATTATTTTTCTAGTTGAAAATTCAACTATTTGGTTGAAAATTCTTTTTTGTAGGTCGAAAGTTCAATAATATGGTCAAAAATTTGAATATTTTGTTGAAAATTTAATTATTTTACTTGAAAATTTGATAATTTTTTGAAAATTTTCTCTTTTTCTTAAAAGTTCAACTATTTGGTTATAAATGCAACTGTTTGTCTTAAATTTGGTTTGTTTGTCGAAAGTTCAACTATTTTGTTGGGAATTTAATTATTTTATTTGAAAACTCAACTATTTTGTTCAATATTTGTCCCTTTCACTTAAAAGTTAAACTGTTTGATTGTAAACGTAACTATTTTGGTGATAATTAATTATTGTTTTTGTTGAAGATTCAACTATTTGGTTAAAAATTCATTTTTCTAGGTCGAAAATTCAATAATACGGTTAAAAATTTAACTATTTTTGTTTAATTCAATTATTTTATTTGAAAATTCAACTATTTGTTGAAAATTTCTTCTTTTTACTTGAAAGTTCAACTATCTGGTTATAAATGCCACTGTTCGTTCTTAAATTTTGTTTGTTTGTTGAAAATTAAACTATTTAGTTAATAAAATAATTTTCGAGTTGACAATTTATACTTTCGGGTTTAAAAGTTACCTTTTTCCTAAAACATTCGACTTTTAGCAGCTCAACTCTTTAATTGAAATTTCATCGCATTTAAAAAAATGTATTCCCCTGGCTTTTGAATGTAAGATAATTCCCCTTTTTGAGAGCATTTTGGACTGTGAAGTTTTTTGAATATTACTTTTTTTATTTTTGACTTAGTCGTTTATTTAATGAAATCTAAATAAGAATTCTGGCTTGAAAGGGGAGGGGTGGAAAAGTCTTCAAAGTACCGTGACGTGTTTTTTGAATTCCCGCTGATCAATCTCTCTAGCAATCACCCCAGGCGAAGACCTTCACAAAGTCACCTTATTATTTAAATAAAATAAAAATTTTATCATACTTACTCCCAAAATTCTTTGACAGGATCGGTAAGTTCAGTCCAGGAAACGTTGACGTGATTAAGAGAGCACATTTTGACTAAAGTGTGATCCTTGGCTGTGGAATTCCAGCAAGGCAAGGTTTTCCTCAAATAAGGGTTGATACAATTTTTCGTATTCCACCAGTTGCCGCAGCTGCCCCAGGGTAATTCTGTGGTGCAGAATAGGAAAGATGAAATACTAGAACATTGATTATCGAGTGCCATCGGTTTTCGAGGATTCCCAGAATTTCTCTGCCGCGATTGTAATCAGGGCTTAGCTCAGGCTTTGATTAGGCTCGCTGTCGAAATCTGGGACACTTTACTCACAAATAACACACATGCCAGAAACTTCTCAGTTTGAAATTTCGATTCTGCTTTTGTACATCCAAAATTACAAAGGATCATGTCTTTACTGCCGTTCTGATGAAGAAACCTTACAACTGCACATTTATCAAAAATTAGTTATTTATATCGTTGAATTTGTTATAAAAAAAAAGATTCAACTATCCTTGGTGAAAATGAGAGTTAGGTATCAATAGAAACCGTTTACAGAACGTACAGGATGCAGATGGAATTTTATATGGTCCTAACTGGTTTCTAATAGGATTCTAGTTTTAGATTGGTTTCTAACCGGTTTTATTGGGCTCCTATTGGCATCTGCTTTATTCCAAATGCTACAAGTACGAAATTACTTCTCTAACAGGTTCTATTAGGTATTTTAGTGGGATGTTTGAATCGAATAAATAGGATTAAAATTCGAAGATATATATTTTAAGCGGATCTATTATGTACCTATTAGGAAATGCTTTATTCCATGTAATACAAGTATGATATTGCTTCCCTAACAGGTTCTGTTAGGTACTTTAGTGGGATGTTGGAATCGAATTATTAGGATTGAAATTCAAAGATATTTATTTTAAGCGGATCTATTAGGTACCTATTGGGATCTGCTTTATTCGAAATAGAAGTACGAAACTACTTCCCTAACTGGTTCTATTAGGTATTTCATTGGACTTCGGAATGAAATTATTCACAAAAAATTTCGAAGTGATGTGTTCTAAGCGGCTCTAATAGGTACCTATTGGGATCTGCTTCATTCGAAATAGAAGTAGTACGAAACAGCTTCCCTAACAGGTTCTATTAAGTATTTTAGTGGGATGTTTGAATCGAATAAAGAGGATTAAAATTCGAAGATAAGTATTTCAAGCGGATCTATTAGGTACCTATTAGGACCTGCTTTATTCCAAGTGCTACAATTATGATATCGCTTCCCTAACAGGTTCTGTTAGGTACTTAAGTGGGATGTTGGAATCGAATTATTAGGATTGAAATTCGAAGATATTTATTTTAAGCGGATCTATTAGGTACCTATTGGG
>CAKNXH010080935.1:0-17416 GCA_932178445.1 Andricus quercusramuli | reverse complement strand
TCTCGTCTCTCAGTAGCTTAGTGGGTAGAGCACCAGACCGGCAATCTGGAAGACCTGGGTTCGGTTCCCAGCTGAGCTAGAGAGCAATTTTTTCACAATTTAGAAAATGAATCAATATTGAAAAATATTGATTTAGACCAGTAGACAAAAAAAAACAATTAACATCAAAATTATGAATACAATTTATCTGGTCAAAACCATAACATCAAAAATATAATATAAAACAATCGAATGGTGGAAAATAAAATCTTACAAGTTGAGGAATGACGTCGGAATTCAACTTGTAGGGATTGTGAAAAAATCTCGTCTCTCAGTAGCTTAGTGGGTAGAGCACCAAACCGGTAATCTGAAAAACCTGGGTTCAGTTCCCAGCTGAGCTAGACGGCAATTTTTTCACAATTTAGAAAATAAATCAATATTGAAAAATATTGATTTAGACCAGTAGACAAAAAAACAATCAACATCAAAAATATTAATACAATTTATCTGGTCAAAACCATAACATTCAAAATATAATATTCATCATTTTAGTTGAAAATTAAACTGTTTCATAGAAAATTCGTCTTTTTCACATGAAAATTCAATAATTTGGTAGAAAATTAAACAATTTGGTTAAAGTATAAACAATTTTTATGAAAATCTAACTATTAAGTGAAAAATTATCTACGATTATATTTTTGATTCGGAATAGATCTCGTTTGATTAAAAATCCTAGTATTGGAATGAAAATTTAATTATTTTATTGAAGTCATATTTTTTATCAAAATTTCAACTACTTGAGTCAATAATGAACTACTTTGTTAAAAATTCATTTTTTGGTTGAAGATTTATAATGTTATTTACAAATTCAACCATTTGGTTCAAAAATGATCTATTTTGTTGAAAATTAGTTTTTTTTCATGTGAATTAATTTTTTCAACTGAAAATTTGTTTTTAACACATTTGGTTCAAAAATCCATTTCCTTTAAACTTAAACTACTTTTGAAAAAATGAATTTTTGTTTGTTTGAAGATTCGTCATTTTAGTTGGAAAATTCCTATTTTAGGTTAGTAAATTGAACTGTTTTGTAGAAAATATGTCATTTTGGATTCAAAATTTAATAATTGGCTGTAAAATTTAAATCTGTGTTTTTTTAACTTGAGACAACGAAATATCTCAAAAAATACGCATCCTACGGAAAAAATGTCTGGAATAAAAACTTTTTATTTTCGAGGGGGAAAAAAGATTTGTTAAAATTTACCCCACCCCCATCCCCACAGGAGACAGGGGTGGGGATATCTTTGTGATTTCAAATGGCAACCCCAATTTTTTATCACAGATTCAGATTCTCCTTTGCGAAATACGTAAGTTTTGTTCGGAAAATTTGTTTCGATTCGCGATAGATGGCGCTGCAATTGCGAAAAACGAAATTGTTGACACTACTTTTAGCTCTACCCAGGAATAACGACGCGGACGTAGTAGTTGTCTATTCCCTTCGGGGTGCTTAATTTCGCAATTGCAGCGCCATCTATCGCGAATTGAAACAAATTTTCTGAATAAAACTTACGTATTTCGTAAAGGAGAATCTGAATCTGTGATAAAAAATTGGGGTTGCCATTTGAAATTACAAAGTTACCTCCACCCCTGCCTCCTGTGGGGGTGGGGGTGGGGTAAATTTTAACAAATCTTTTTTCCTCCTCGAAAATGAAAAAGTTTTTATTCCAGACATTTTTTCCGTAGGATGCGTATTTTTTAGATATTTCGTTGTCTCAAGTTAAAAAAAAACACCCTGTATAATTGTAAATTCATATTTTTGTTTAAAAAATTAACAACTTGATTATGATTGAACCATTTTTATTAAAATTTAACTATTTAGTAGATAATGAGCTTTTTTGTTGAAAAATCATATTTTTGGGTTGAAAGTTCAACTGTTTTAAAGATAAATTGTATTTTTGGCTTCAAAATTTGACAATTCTGTAGTAAATTGATGCATTTTGTTGGAAATTGAAGTACTTGGTTGAAAGTTGAACTACTTTATTGAAAATACATTTTTTTAAATGAACTTTTTTTTCCGAAAATTAAAATTTTTTGTTGAAAATTCTTGTTTTTTTGTATACAAATAAATGTTTTCAACTGAAAATTGAGTCATTCATTATTGGTCAGAAATGTATCCTTCATAAGTCAAAAAATTAACTTTTGAGAGAAAATTCATGTATTTTGTTGAAAATTCGTCTTTTTAGTTGGAAAATTAGTCTAGTTTGTTCAAAATTCGTCTTGATGGTTGAGGATTCAAGAATTTGGGTGGAAATTCATCTTTTTTTGTAAAAAATTCTTCTTCTGATTGAAAATTGAACTATTTCGTTGAAACGTCTTTTTTTCATGAAAATAAATTTTTTAACTGAAAATGCAACTAATAGATTTTTGGTGGAAAATTTATCTTTTCAGTGGAACATTCTGCTACTTGGTGGGAAATTCATGTATTTCGTGGAAAATTCTACTTTTTTAGTAGTTAAATAATCTTCTTTGTTAAAACTTCATTATTTTGGCGTATAATTCAACTATTTTTTAAAATCTTTTTTAACTAAGGAATTAATTAAAATACCTTATTTTAGCCTTTAGAATATCTTAAAATGATTGAAATCCTCGCAAATTTGATAAAATCCCTTGAAATTCGTTAAAATTCTTTGAAAATCCTTTAAAATATTGGGAAATCTTGGAAATCTTCTGAACTCCCTTCGAATCTTTTTTAGGTGTTCCAAAATCTTATAGATCCTATGAAATTCTTCTAAATCTTCCAAAATAAAAAAAAATCCTTAAAAATGTATGGAATTTTTGAAATCCTGAGAAATCCCCGGAAATATTGGTAAAACTCTTGAAATTCTCTGAAAATTCATCTCTGGTTGAAAATTTGTTTTTTTTTTGTAAAAAATTAATTTTTTTGATTGGTTGAAAATTCATGTATTATATATTTTTGATGTTATGGTTTTGACCAGATAAATTGTATTAAATAATTTAATGTTGGTTGTCTTTCTGTCTACTGGTCTTAAATCAATGTTTTGAATATCGATATTTATTTCTAAATTGTGAAAAAATTGCTCTCAGGCTCCGCTGGGATTCGAACCCAGGTCATCCAGATTGCCGGTCCATTGGAAAATAAATAATACAAGTCAAGGAATGACGTCGGAATTCAACTTGTAGGGCTTGTGAAGAAATTTTTCTCGTCTCTCCGTAGCTTGATGGGTAAGTGCACCAGACCGGCAATCTGGATGACCTGGGTTCGAATCCCAACGAAGCTTGTGAGAGCAATTTCTTCACAATTTAGAAATAAAAATAAATATTCAAAATATTGATTTTAGACCAGTATACAAAAAAACAATCAACAACTGCGTTCAGCTGAAAATTCAAGTACTTGGTTGAAACTAAGTCTTCTTTATTCAAAAGTAAAGAATTTTGCTAAAAGGTATTTTTTTGTTCGAAAAGTTAACTGTTTTGTTGATTTTTTTTTTATTTTCAATTAAAATCTTTTGTGGTTGAATTATCACATATTACATTTTTCATTGAGAATTTATCTCTTTTGGTTATAAATTATTTCCTGTGTTGAAAACTCAATAATTTTGTTCAAAAGTCATTTTTTTGGTTGAAAATTCATAATTCCAGTTGAAAATTAATCGCTTATGTTGAAAATTTAACTATTTCGTTGAAAATTTATTTTCAACTGAAAATTAAACTTTTCTATTCGAAGATGCATCAGTTTATTTAAAGGATTATTTCTTTGGTGGAAAATTCAGCTATTTTGTTGAAAATGCCTTCTAAAATTAATAATTGAAAATTCAACTATTTCGTTGAAAATTTATATTTTTTAGTTGAAAATTCAACTACTTGGTTGAAAATTCATGTATTTTGTTGCAAAATCCTCTTTTTCAGTAGAAAATTAGTATTCTTGGTTGATAATTAATTCATTTTTCAGGTTGAAAATTGAACTACTTGATTAAAAGTTCATATATATATATATATATTTTTTTTTTTTTGATTGAAGAATTTTGTTAAAAATTTCAGAAAAATAAATTTTCAACGAAAAAAAAAACGAATTTTCAACAAAATTGTTAGAAAAGTAATTAAAAAAAACGAGTCTTCAGCAACATTAATTAATATTCAACTAAAAATAAAAATTCTCAAGCGAAAATGAAATAGTTATATCTTCAGTTGAAAAAATTAATTTTCAACCAAAAAGAAAAACGAATTTTTAATCTAAGAAATTATTTTTTGATCACTATGATGAATTTTCAACAAAAAAATGAAATGTTGTTCAAATAGTGGATTTTTCAATCCAAAAGATGAATTTTATATTTAAAAAAACGAATTTTCAACAAAATTGTTTTTTTTTCATAACAAAAAAATGATTTTTTAACAACATAATCCAATTTGAAACTAAAACAGCTGAATTGACTAACCAACTATATAATATTTTAATTTGCAGTTAGAAAAGTAAATTGAAAAAAAACGAGTTTTCAGCAAAATTAATTAATTTTCAACTGAAAATATAAATTTTCAAGCGTAAATGGAATAGTTATATCTTCAGTTAAAAAAATAATTCTCAACTAAAAAGAAAAACGAATTTTCATCCCAGGAAATTTTTTTGTAATCACTATGATGAATTTTCAACTAAAATTATGAAGTTTTGATCAAGTAGTGGAATTTTCAATCCAAAAGCTGAATTTTCTATCAACAAAAAAAACGAATTTTCAACTAAACAGTTTTTCTTCTTAATGAAAGGAATTAATTCTTGACAAAAAATAGAATAGTTAAATTTTCTACTAAACAGATAATTTTTTAACGGAAAAGATTACATTTTTGTAAAAAAAGTAAATTTTCCACAAAAAACTTAATATTTAAAATGAATTTTCAAATAAAACAAACCATTTTTCAACCAAAGAAATTAATTTTTAACCAAAAAGATGAAATTTCAACTAATGAGAGTACTATTTTACAAAAAATGTCGGATTTTCAGCAAATAGTTAAGTTTTCACCGAAAACAGATTAATTTTCAACTAAAAATAGAATAGGTAAATTTTCAGTGAAAAAAATTAATTTTCAGTCAAATTTAAGTAAATTTTCAACAAAATAGTATAATTTTCAACCGAGATGATTAAATTTCTACCAGAAAAGGTACATTTTCGACAAAAAATGGAAATTATATTTCCAGTTTAAAAAATGAATAATAAATAAGAAAAATCTAATTTTCAACCAGAAAGATCAATTTTCAAATTTTCAACTAAGAAGATGAATTTTTAACAAAGTACATAAATTTACGACCAAATATTTGAATTTTTAAAGGAGTTTTCCACCAAAAGGATCAACTAGTCACCAAGAAGATTAAATATTCTCCCACAAAATTCGAGTTTTCAATAAAATACAGGAATTTTAAATCCGATATTTGAATTTTCAAATTAGGAAGATAAATTTTGAAGCAAACATGTACGAGTTGAATTTTGAGTTAAAACCATTAATTCTCATCTAGAAAACATTATTGTCAAAAAAAAAAAAAAAAATTGAACAAAAGAAGAAGGTTTCAACTACAATGATTAAATATCAACCAAATAAATGTATTTTTAACAGAGTAGTTTAAATCCCCAACCAGGATTAATTTTTCACCAAGTATCTGCGATTTTCAACCATAATAATAAAATTAATTTCAACTTTAATTTCTTGAAAATTCCCGAACTCTGTCAGGTTTTCCCTGACATTCCTTGACTTTCTGGGATAACCTGACCTGTAGCAGCTCTGTAATTTAAAAAATGTATATGATTATTTCACTCTCGAAAAAAAAAAAAATTGATAGCAGTTCGAACTCGAAAGTTCATTGCCTCACTACCCGATTCGGGTAGTGTTTCTAGGTGGATATTTACTACCAGTGTGGGTCCACCACACCCACGACGGGCCAACAGCACGCAGCATTCCCGAACGGTCACCCATCCAAGTACTAACCGCGCCCAGCGGTTTATTATATTATTATTATATATATAATATATAATATACATTATATTATTATATTATTTCACTCTAGAAGGTTTTTGTAGAAATATATGCATTGAGTGTGATATATATTTGTTTAAACAATAAATGCATTAAATTCTCTTTAATGCTCTATAAATGCTCTATTTGGGTATAAATTCTGAGCATATTCTCGCGAGCATTTGCTCAACACAAATTCTCGAGTATTTAAGAACTCTAGTTGTTTCCCCTCGTTGTAAGATGAGTAGACTAATCCCCTTGATCAGTACTCCTTGATAAGAGATATATCTCACAGGGATCCCTTATCCCTCTACCAATCATATGGAAGGATTTAGGGTTCAATCTATGGATTACTCTTAACGCAAAGTGAAGAATTAACCAAGTGGAATAGATGTGTATGCCGACTTAGATGTTTAGATAGGGCAATTTCGGAGGGTGGCAGCGGTGGGATTGTCTAATGCCAAGGCCAGGCGTGAATCTACACTTTTCTATTTTTCACTGGGAAATGGAGAAAAAATATTAAAATATGAATATTTGAAAGAATGCAAAAGATTATTATTAATTATTATTAATTATTATTATTATTATTGATAATAATATCTACAAGTGAGTCTTGAAACCAGTGATAAGTTAAATAACTAATTTCAACCTCAAATGTCCGCAATTATTTTAATAGATGTTTGGAATCGAATAATGTTCACATTCAGAATGTTTTAAATTGAAAATTTTTGTATATGGATTGCTGAAAAATGGTACAAGATCAATTTTAAAGTCTTCCAAACCAAAAATACACAGATTTGAAAACTAGAAATGAAACATTTTCATTCCTTTTGAAAAATTAAGAGTTTTCTGATTGAAGTCATTAAAATTTGGCAGATTTCTTAATTTCCTCAAAATCTCTGAATTCCTTGAATTCTCTGAAATCCTTGAATTCTCTGAAATCCTTGAATTCTCTGAAATCCTTGAATTCTCTGAATTATTCGGAATCCTTTATCATCCTGAATTCTTTAAAAATTTGGAATTCTGAAAATTACTTAAAATCGCAGGATTCATCAAATTCTCTGAAACTTTTGAATTCTCTAAATTCCATGAAAACCTTGAATATTCGGAATTGTTCGAATTCTCTGAATTCCCTGAATTTCTGAAATATTCTAAATTCCTGAAATTCCTCGAATTCTTCAAACCCCCTGAGTTCCTCAAATATTCTGAGTCCTATGAATTCCTTGAATTGTCTATATTCCCAGAATTCCTCAAATATTGAGAATTCCTGAAATTCCTTGAATTCTCTAAGTCCCATGATTCCCTCAAATATTATGAATTCTCCAAATTCCTTGAATTTCATAAATGCTTTACAGTTCTCCAAATTCCTAGTAATACTTGAATATCCTGAATTCTTTGAATATCCAGAATTTCTTGAAAAATTGAAATTCTCTGAAATCTCTGAAATTACCCGAATTCTCTAAATTCCCTGAAATTCTAGAATAACCTAAATTCCTTGGATATTCGGAATTCTCTGATTTCCTCGCATTCCCTGAATTCGTGAGAATCTCTTTAATTCCTTAGATTCTATGAAATCTTTGATTTTTGTACATTTCCTGAAATCCTGGAATATTCCGAATGTCCAGCATTCTCTGAATTCCTGAAAATCTCGTAATATCTTGAATGTTCTGAGTTCCCTGATTTCCTTGAATTCCCTTAATGCTCTAAAATCCATTAAATTTTCTAAATTCCCTAAATTCCCTGTAACTTTAAATATTATGAATGTCTAAAATTTCTTGAATTCTCTAGATTCTCTGAATTCCTTCAGTTCGTCTGAATTCTTCAAATATTCTGAATTTTATCAATTCCTTGAATTCCGTGAATGCTCTAAAATTCACTGAATTGCCTCTAATCCTTGAATATCCTGAATTCCTTGAATATTCGGAATTCTCTGAAATCTATGAATATTCTAAATTCCCTGGATTCCTTGATTGTTTTAAATCGCTGAAATTCCTTGAATTCTCTATTTTCTCTAAAATCCTTGAAATTCCCTGAAATTCTTTGAATTCCCTAAAATATGTGAATTCTCTAAATTCCTGAAAATATCTGAATTCTTAAATTATCTGAAAACCTTGATTTCTCTGAATTCCTGGAATATTCTGAATTCCCTAAAGAATCTGGAATCTCTAAAATTCTCTTAATTACCAAAATTCCCTGAAATCCTGGAATAACCTGAATTCCTGGAATATTCCGAATGTCCTGAATTCCTGAAAATCTCTCAATTTCTTGAATATTCTTAGTTTTCTGAATCCCTTGAATTCCCTAAATGCTCTGAAATCCCTGAAATTCTTTGAATTCCCTAAATTCCTTGAATTCTCTAGCTCTCCTGAATTCTTTCAATTCTTCTGAATTTTTCAAATATTATCAATTTTCTAATTTCCCGAAATTCCCTGGATGCTCTTAAAGTCTTTGAATTGCCTCTAATTGATGATTATTCTAAATTCCTTGAATATTTTGAATTTCCTGAACTTACTTCAATCTCGTATGCGCTCTGAAATCCCTAAAATTCTCTGAATTTCTGAAATGATAAGAAATTATCGAAATTTTCTGTAATCCTTCAATATTCCCAAATATTAGAAATTCCTTGAATATTCCGAATTCTTTGAATTCTCTGAATTCCTTGGCTATTCTGAATTCTTGAAATTCTTCGAATTCTCTAAATCCTCTGAAATTCTTAAAATCTTCTGAATTCCTTGAAATCATGGAATTTCTTGAATTCTTTCAATTCTTCTGAATTCCTCTAAATACTTTGCATTATTGCGAATTCCTTGGAGTTCAGGCAGTTTTCAGAATTCAGGAATTCCACGAATTCAAAGAATTCAGATGATTCAGAGAATTCAAATGAAATCTGATATATCCGGTAGTTCTGAGAAATTCAGAAGATTTCCAGAAAGTTGAAAGAATTTAGGAGATTTCCAGAAAGTTGAAAGAATTCAGAAGGATTTGCAAGAGTTTAAAAGCATTCAAAGTAATTCAAAATAATTAAAAGTCATTAAAAACTGAAGATCATTTAGGTAGATTTCCCATTCTCCAAACTATTAAATTAAAAATAATCTGTACAGTTAAAAATTGGGATCATAATAATCTTGTTTTATATTTTTATATTATTAATTGGCAATGTCAGTAAATCTACAAGTGTTCCCATCATGAAGTTGTTTTTGTTCGTAGCATGAAGCTTGTTAGTAGTGATGCATTTGTTTTTTCATTATTTTGTTTTGAGATTTAATAATAATTCAAAAATTAAAAACATTGATACACCTAATCAATTTCAATAATGAAAATCTAGGAAGTATTTGTAAATCTTGATAATCTTCAGACATAGAATCTTAGATATAATAAATAATAAAATAATAAAAAAAAATTAAAATAACAAATAGAATCTTAGAGTCTTGGAAAAATTATATTTATATAACCCTACAAACAAATAAATCTGAACAACAAATAGTTATTCGAAATTCATATTTTGTATTAAAAATTATTCACCCTTTCAAATAAAAAACTGCAGGCGCGTGTAGCGCACGATTGATGATGATATTTATTGAAACGGTACTGGAAATGTGAAAATTTACGGAAAAGATTTTTTTTTGTAAGAAAAAAATAGAATTTCAAAGAAGAGTACTTCGTTTCCCTAACTTGAGACCTGATAGGGGGTGAAGCTGTAGAATTTGTTTCTGATAGAAATAATCGATTACCTCGGATTCCTTCAATTTCGCTAAATTAGGCATCACGTAGAACATGATGCCATCGGAAGCGCCCGGGAGAGTAATCCCTCGGATCAGTAATACTGTGAGAAGTACGTAAGGGAATAGGGCGGTGAAATAAACCACCTTTCCAGTCCACTTTACCCCTTTCCAGATGCAAAAATAGCACATGACCCAGACCAAAAAAAGGGTTGCTGCCAATTCCCATCTCATGACGCCCACGTGCTCCACGCCATCAGAAATTTGGAGTGCCCTTCGCCTAAAATGATTCAAAATATAATTAATAAAAAATTAGTCAAAGTAGGCTCCTCGCACCTACAAAAAAGGGGTTCGTATTCTATTAAGACGTTAATTAAGTCGTTAAAACCCTCCTCAACTATACTTTCCCTTCTCTACTCCAGTATACCAATTTTTCTCCCCTCTCTTCTCATCCACTCCCTTCCCGAACTTCCTTCTCTACATCCCCTCTCCTCACGTACCCAGCTAATACTCCTATTCCCCTACTTCCGTTCTCCAACCAACACTTTCCTTCCTCTACTTACTCGCACTTCCCTACTAGCCTTCCCATCAATTCTATCACTACCACAACTATTTTCCTCTCCTACTTTCAATCATTTTCGCCCATGTCGCCCCACTTACCATACTATGCCTTCCTGATCTCCCCTCACTTCCAGCACTAACCCTCCCATAATTTCCCGTAATTCTCATCTGTTCATTTCCTCAAAACTTCCCCACTCCTTACTTTGCCTCACTCCCCCAATTAGCATACTCCTCCTTCCCTCACTTCCCCTACTTCCACTTTTCTCTTTTTCCCTTACTTCCGCTACTTCCACTCTCCTCATTTCCCCTCAATTATCCTACTCCCCCTTCCCTCATTTCAGTAATCTGATTCTTTCACTATAAATACGGTTTCAATACCTACAATAGAGGGTTTTGCAGTCCATTAAGACGTTAATTAAGTCGTTCAAACCTTTCCCACCTATACTTTCCCTTTCCTACCCCAGTTCACTGCTTATTTTCCCCTCTCTTCTCAACTCCTCCCTTCAAGAACTTCTTCCTCCTGTACTTCCCCTCTCCTTACGTGCCCAGCTAACACTCCTATTCCCCTACTTCCCTTCCACAACCAATAGTTTCTTTTCCCTACTCACCCGCACTTCCCTACTAGCCCTACCATCACTTCTATCACTACCACTCCTGTTTTCCTCTCCCACTTTCAATTGTTTCCGTTCATGTCCCCCACTTCCCATGCTATGCCTTCCTGATCTCCCCTCACTTCCTGCACTTAACCACCCCTAAATTTCCCCTGATTCCTCTCTGTTCATTTCCTCTCACTTCCCCACTCCTTACTTCGCCTCACTCTTCCATTTAGCATACTTTTCTTTCCCTCACTTCCTTTACTTCCACTCTCCTCTTTTCCCCTTACTCCCTCTACTTCCACTCTCCTCTTGTCCCCTCTCTCATCCTTCTCCTCTCCCCTCATTTCGGTAATCTGATTCTTTTACTATAAATACGGTCTCAACACCTACAATAGAGGGTTTTTCAGTTTATTAAGACATTAATTAAGTCGTTCAAACCTTTCCCACCTATAATTTCCCTTCCCTACTCCAGTACACTTCTTATTTTCCCCTCTCTTCTCAGCCCCTCCCTTCACGAACTTCTTCCTCCTGTACTTCCCTCTCTCCGTACGTACCCAGCTAACACTCCTATTCCCCTACTTCCCTTCCACAACCAACACTTACCTTTTCCTACTCACCCGCACTTCCCTACTAGCCCTACCACCACTTCTATCACTACCACTCCTGTTTTCCTCTCCCACTTTCAATTGTTTCCGCTCATGTCCCCTACTTCCCATGCTATCCTTCCCATGCCTTCCTGATCTCCCCTCACTTCCTGCAACTACCCTCCCCTAATTTTCCCTAATCCCCCTCCGTTAATTTCCTCTCACTTCCCCACTTCTTACTTCGCCTCACTCCCCAAATTACTATACTCCTCCTTTCCTCACTTTCCCTACTTGCACTCTCCTCTTTTCCTCTCTTCCACTTTTTCCCTTACTTCCCCCAATTCTACTTTCCTCATTTCCCCCTCTCTTATCCTACTTCCGCCCCCGTCATTTCAGTAATCTGATTCTTTCACTATAAATACGGTTTCAATATGTGCAAAAATTATTATCATTTTTTTATGTATATGGTTTTCGATAAAAAATAGTAATCAGGATGTCTACCCAACCGGGAAATTGGAAAATGAAAGGAAATTTTTTTCGTCGGGGAAAAACCAGGAATTGACCGGAAATTTGATTCAAAGACCGGGATTTTTCTCTCGAATGTACGAGTGTGCAAATTAAAAGTGGTTCCATATATTTTATTATTCAAATTCTGAGTTGGAAGAGGGAATGTGTGAAAAAAGCATAATTCTAACTCAAATTGGGAAACATTTCAAAAAAGAATTACAACTCTTACTTAGAACAGTGAATTTTCTAAAAGAATTCTAATTTTGATTTGGGACAGGAGATTTCAATAAAGAGTTATGATTTCGAATTTAAAACAGAAAATTTTCTAAAAGATTTATACTTCTGAGTTTTGACAGGGCATTTCAGTTAAAAAATTTAATTTTGATAATTGGGACAAGAAATTCCCGCACAGAATTATTATTTTGATTTTGGAACATGGAATTTCGTAAAGAATTATAATTTCGTTTTCGAACAGGTAATTTTTGATATGAAAGGGGAAATTTTGGAAAATAATTTTTATTCAATAGACAATTCTGTGAATAAATATAATTCTGACTTCGAACAGGGAATTCTTGGAAATAAATGTGATTGTGACTGGGAACAGGAAATTTCTGTAAAGAATTATAATTCAGACTTTAGCACAGGAAGAATTATTAATTGACTTGGAACAAAGAATTTTTGACATAGACCGGGAATTTTGAAAAATAATTTTAATTCTGACTTACGAAAAGAGCACTGAAAAAATTCTTGTTTAAATTTAGGATTGTAATTCTTTTACGAAATTCACTGTTCTAAATCAGAATTGTAATTTTTATAAAAAATATGATCTCATGTTGCAACACAGAATTATTGACTAGAAAAATTAACAATTGATTTGGAAGAAAACTGGGGAATTACCGGGAATTTAAAACTTTTAAAATTTTTTAATTGCATATTACTGAATTTTCAAAAAGAGAAATGGAAAAAAGTGATGTTTTTCCATGTAGTAAATTATAGAATAAGGTGCAAAATGCCAGAATTCTTATTTAGGGGAATCCACTGACGCTTTTTTTTTTAAATTGTCTTTTTTGGTAGAAAATGAATCTTCTTGACTGAAAATTTAACTGGATTGTTTGATAGTGAATTAGTTTCTTGAAAATTCATTTTATCAGTTAAAGATCGATTTCTTTAGTTGAAACTTTTCTATTTTTTTTTAATTTACTTTTGCTGGTTAATAATCAATTTTTTCAACAGAAAATTTAAATATTCCATTTTTGGTTGGAAATGAACTTTGTTGTTGAAACTTCATATTTTCAAGTTCAAAGTGCATCTTTTTTGTAGAAAAATGGTGTTTTTGTATTAAAAATTCGACTGTTTACTGGATAATTCATCTTTTTCGGGTTGAAAATTCTATTATTTTCGGAGAAGATTAAACTATTTAGTTGAAAATAAACTCTTTGGTTGAAAATTCATATTTTCGTATTGAAAATTTAACTGTTTCCTAGAAAATTTGCCCTTTATGTTTGAAAATTTAACCATCAGGTTGACATTTTTTTCTCTCTTGACTGAAAAATCTTTCCTGGTTAAAAATTAAACTCTTTTGGATTTTTTTTGGTTGTAAATGGAACTATTTGATTTATAATTAATTGCTGTTTTCGTTGAAAATTCATCTCTGTTGGTCGAAAATTTCATAATGTGGTTACAAATTCAACTATTTTGTTAACAATTTAATTATTTTGTTGGAAAATCAACTATTTTGTTGAATATTTGTCCCTTTTGCTTAAAATTTAATTTGTTGGTTGTAAATGTTACTGCTTAGTTGATAATTAATTTTTGTTGAAAATTCAACTATTTGGTCGAAAATTCATCTTTGTAGGTCGGAAATTCAAAATCTAGTTGAAATTTTAATTTGTTGTTGTTGAAAATTCAACTATTTTGTTGAAAATTTGTTTAGTTGATTTGAAAATTCAACTATTTTGTTAAAAATTTATTCTTTTTGCTTGAAAGTTCGACCATCTGATTGAAAATGTAACTGTTTAGTTAATAATTAATTTTTGTTGAAAGTTCAATCATTTAGTTGAAAATTCATCTTTGTAGGTCGAAAATTCAATAACGTTGTGAAAAATTTAACTATTTTGTTAAAAATGCATCCCTTTTGCTTGAAAATTCAACAAATTGGTTGTAAATGTAACTGATTAGTTGATAATTAATTTTTGTTTTTGTTAAAAATGCAATTATTTAGTTGAAAATTCATCTTTGTACTACGAAAATTAAATAATGTAGTGAAAAATTCGATTATTTTATTTAAAAACTCGACTATTTTGTTGAAAGTTTTTTCCTTTCGCTTGAAACTTTGACTATTTTATTGTGAATATTGTTTAGTTAATAATTAATTTTTTTGTAAATTGAATCATTTAGTTGAAAATTCATATTTGTAGGTCGAAAATTGAATAATGTATTGAAATATTTACCTATTTTATTAAAAATTCGTCCCTTTTGCTTGAAAATTCAACAATATGTTTGTAAATGTAACTGTGTAGTTGATAATTATTTTTGTTTTTGTTGAACATTCAACTACTTGGTTAAAAAATCACCTTTGTAGGTCGAGAATTGAATGATGTGGTTGAAAATTCTATTATTTTGTTAAAAATTTAATTTTTATATTTTTTGAAATTCATATATTTGGTTGAAAATTTGTTTTTTTTTGCTTAAAAGATAAACTATTTTATTGTAAATGTAACTGTTTAGTTAATAATTAATTTTTGTTGAAAGTTCAACTATTTGGTTGTAACTTCATCCTTGTAGGCCGGAAATTAAACAATGTGCTTAAAAATTTAATTGCTTTGTTTTAAATCTAATTAATTTATTTTTAAAATTCAAATATTTTGTTTAAAATTTCTCCCTTTTGCTGGGAAGTTCGACTATTCGATTGTAAACATTACTGATTAGTTTATAATTTATTATTTTTCTAGTTGAAAATTCAACTATTTGGTTGAAAATTCTTTTTTGTAGGTCGAAAGTTCAATAATATGGTCAAAAATTTGAATATTTTGTTGAAAATTTAATTATTTTACTTGAAAATTTGATAATTTTTTGAAAATTTTCTCTTTTTCTTAAAAGTTCAACTATTTGGTTATAAATGCAACTGTTTGTCTTAAATTTGGTTTGTTTGTCGAAAGTTCAACTATTTTGTTGGGAATTTAATTATTTTATTTGAAAACTCAACTATTTTGTTCAATATTTGTCCCTTTCACTTAAAAGTTAAACTGTTTGATTGTAAACGTAACTATTTTGGTGATAATTAATTATTGTTTTTGTTGAAGATTCAACTATTTGGTTAAAAATTCATTTTTCTAGGTCGAAAATTCAATAATACGGTTAAAAATTTAACTATTTTTGTTTAATTCAATTATTTTATTTGAAAATTCAACTATTTGTTGAAAATTTCTTCTTTTTACTTGAAAGTTCAACTATCTGGTTATAAATGCCACTGTTCGTTCTTAAATTTTGTTTGTTTGTTGAAAATTAAACTATTTAGTTAATAAAATAATTTTCGAGTTGACAATTTATACT
This sequence comes from Andricus quercusramuli, assembly GCA_932178445.1. NCBI lineage: Eukaryota > Metazoa > Arthropoda > Insecta > Hymenoptera > Cynipidae > Andricus > Andricus quercusramuli. The sequence goes on along the minus strand of CAKNXH010080935.1, from coordinate 1,906 downwards.
TTCGGGTTTAAAAGTTACCTTTTTCCTAAAACATTCGACTTTTAGCAGCTCAACTCTTTAATTGAAATTTCATCGCATTTAAAAAAATGTATTCCCCTGGCTTTTGAATGTAAGATAATTCCCCTTTTTGAGAGCATTTTGGACTGTGAAGTTTTTTGAATATTACTTTTTTTATTTTTGACTTAGTCGTTTATTTAATGAAATCTAAATAAGAATTCTGGCTTGAAAGGGGAGGGGTGGAAAAGTCTTCAAAGTACCGTGACGTGTTTTTTGAATTCCCGCTGATCAATCTCTCTAGCAATCACCCCAGGTGAAGACCTTCACAAAGTCACCTTATTATTTAAATAAAATAAAAATTTTATCATACTTACTCCCAAAATTCTTTTACAGGATCGGTAAGTTCAGTCCAGGAAACGTTGACGTGATTAAGAGAGCACATTTTGACTAAAGTGTGATCCTTGGCTGTGGAATTCCAGCAAGGCAAGGTTTTCCTCAAATAAGGGTTGATACAATTTTTCGTATTCCACCAGTTGCCGCAGCTGCCCCAGGGTAATTCTGTGGTGCAGAATAGGAAAGATGAAATACTAGAACATTGATTATCGAGTGCCATCGGTTTTCGAGGATTCCCAGAATTTCTCTGCCGCGATTGTAATCAGGGCTTAGCTCAGGCTTTGATTAGGCTCGCTGTCGAAATCTGGGACACTTTACTCACAAATAACACACATGCCAGAAACTTCTCAGTTTGAAATTTCGATTCTGCTTTTGTACATCCAAAATTACAAAGGATCATGTCTTTACTGCCGTTCTGATGAAGAAACCTTACAACTGCACATTTATCAAAAATTAGTTATTTATATCGTTGAATTTGTTATAAAAAAAAAGATTCAACTATCCTTGGTGAAAATGAGAGTTAGGTATCAATAGAAACCGTTTACAGAACGTACAGGATGCAGATGGAATTTTATATGGTCCTAACTGGTTTCTAATAGGATTCTAGTTTTAGATTGGTTTCTAACCGGTTTTATTGGGCTCCTATTGGCATCTGCTTTATTCCAAATGCTACAAGTACGAAATTGCTTCGCTAACAGGTTCTATTAGGTACTTTAGTGGGATGTTGGAATCGAATTATCAGGATTCAACTTCGAAGATATGTATTTTAAGCGGATCTATTAGGTACCTATTGGCATCTGCTTTATTCCAAATGCTACAAGTACGAAATTACTTCTCTAACAGGTTCTATTAGGTATTTTAGTGGGATGTTTGAATCGAATAAATAGGATTAAAATTCGAAGATATATATTTTAAGCGGATCTATTATGTACCTATTAGGAAATGCTTTATTCCATGTAATACAAGTATGATATTGCTTCCCTAACAGGTTCTGTTAGGTACTTTAGTGGGATGTTGGAATCGAATTATTAGGATTGAAATTCAAAGATATTTATTTTAAGCGGATCTATTAGGTACCTATTGGGATCTGCTTTATTCGAAATAGAAGTACGAAACTACTTCCCTAACTGGTTCTATTAGGTATTTCATTGGACTTCGGAATGAAATTATTCACAAAAAATTTCGAAGTGATGTGTTCTAAGCGGCTCTAATAGGTACCTATTGGGATCTGCTTCATTCGAAATAGAAGTAGTACGAAACAGCTTCCCTAACAGGTTCTATTAAGTATTTTAGTGGGATGTTTGAATCGAATAAAGAGGATTAAAATTCGAAGATAAGTATTTCAAGCGGATCTATTAGGTACCTATTAGGACCTGCTTTATTCCAAGTGCTACAATTATGATATCGCTTCCCTAACAGGTTCTGTTAGGTACTTAAGTGGGATGTTGGAATCGAATTATTAGGATTGAAATTCGAAGATATTTATTTTAAGCGGATCTATTAGGTACCTATTGGG